>OMOT01026504.1:0-12806 GCA_900312575.1 Acanthochaenus luetkenii | reverse complement strand
CCGAGCAAACAGTCTACTATATAAAAATTCGAATTCACGTTTCTCAATAAACCAAAATATTTTAAACCTTTTATCCTCACCTCTTCACTTTTTAATTTAGTCATGCCAATCACAGAATTTTAGATGTAACAGGTATTTCTGCTTACCGTTTTAAGTAGCGGCCACCAAGTGAAGAAAGTTCAGTACAAAAGGCGCGTCCCAACACGGACCAACTCAGCAGACCTCGCACCCATCAAATCCTCCAATACATTACGTCGGGATTCACCATTTGTTGGATGTTCGTTGGATGTAAAAGAATGAAAGGATGGATGCAAGATCTCAGAGCTGTTTAGATTATTACTGCCAATCGCAGTAATGGTTTTAATGAGAAATCGGCATGAATTAAGAATCGTACGTACGGGTCTCCTCCCTCAACGCAGTGAGGAAGAGAGAGAGAGAGAGAGACACTCTGCATCGACATCCTTGTTCCTTATCGGTTCATGGGTGACAGACCATTCCACGAATGTGCTGACGACTTTAAGAATCGTGCGCATTTGGGCTTACGTCAGGAATGTTCTTTGAGATAGCAGTTTACATTCTGTCTTGTCTTACTGGGACATATGAACACTTGAGAACAGACATAGGTCTGACAATAAGTTTGTCTCTAACAAAGAGATGTCTTTAGCTTAAAGATATGATTGGAATATGCTAGTGAGAGAGAAAGCAGATATGTGTAATCTTGGAGATACCACAGTTGTCATCACATTGTGTTCACCAACTATTAATGTTATACTGTCATAGCACTGCATTTCTCTTGTTTTTATTTTATTTGGAAAATAATCGTTCTTCTTTATTGAAATAATTCATCAAGTAAATAATAATAAAGTATATATAACTACCCTACCTTCCCTCTACTCTGATTGGTTTGTGCTCTGATTGTCAAAAAGTTGAAGCCAACTGAACTTCAACTTGTAGCAGCGCACACCCAACACGCTGCTCCATTTTACGTGCTGGTGTTTGTAGCTTTGTGTCACCGGATTCCATTGAAAATGAATGACTTCCTGTTGCTTTGTAGTTGTAATCTGAACGTACCATTTGTGTTTTTTTTCAATGTTAAGATATAGAGGAGGAAAGCTGGTCGGGAGACAGCTGGTTCTGGAGGGATTTGTAGGCAGATGGGGGTCTTGGTGAGGTGTTTTATTTTATGCCATCTGGGGTTAAGTAGTGAAATGGTCATTTTTAATTTCAACACACAGTTTTCCAAAATAGTGATAATACCTGAGAAGGTGACCTTTACCATGATTATGGCTATGGCAGTGATGCAGTATGAGGTGCAGGGTTGACCTAACAGCCGATTAATATGGCTACTAGCCATGCTTCATGGCAATTATCAGCACGGTGGGAATGCGTGTTTTATCCTTGGCCTGGCTGAAACAGTCGTTGTATAATTGTGTATATTTCCATGCTGAATGTTCCCTGGTGTGGATGTTGGCGTTTGAACCCTCAGCTGACGCCCAGGCTGCCCCAAAGAAAAGACTGGAGGACATGATGCGCCTGGGAGAGCTCTGCATCGAAGTCCTGCAGCAAAATGATGAACATCATTCTGAGGTACCATCACACTTTTATTCACTCTGTACGAACAACACACTTCATCTGAAAATGACTGAAGGATTGTTGCTGTATTTAGGTTTGTGTTCCTGGATGCTGAGATTTTTGAATATTTAAATTTTCTATAAAAAACACCGTAAGCTTCATACATTAACTGGGAAATTGTGTTGCTAAAGACATCATCTTTAATAACTATTTCTAAAAGCTACAGTAACTTACACTTAAAAAATCTTAAGATAGGAGAACCTTCTGACAATGTACACAATGTCTGCTGTAATAAACTGTAAAGAAGCAAATCATTACACAGGTGACTTTTTTAGTTATTGCAACACTATTAGTTGAGAAGTTGAAAATAATGGGACAAAGTAAATATTAATTAAAACATTAGTGTAAAAACATGGTAATTATTTTCTTTTGAATCCCATGTAGATATTCTGTTGACTGGCAAAGTCAGTCACGTGATCATTTCATTAAGGTTCATGATCACTTATTGCAGCACTGTCCATTTTCTTCTTTGCGTTCGTTGGTGACGGTCACGCTAAAGTGACAGATGACATGGCAAGTGCCGGCGATGTATTAACATCTCCAGCATGGCAAGATGAAAACAACGCCCACAGTCCATATGCACACGTTGTTTATAAGCCACTGTGTAAAACTGATCAATCATAGGTGTTGAGTCCTCCAGCCGAAGTGGCAACGCGCCGTTCAGGCATCTGTTTCTGAGCTATTAATACAGCGCTGCGCTCTGCGGCTGTCATGGCTACCGGTGAATCTCTTCTCAGAGGTTGGGATTTGATGTTAACTGCAAATTAGAGGCAGCGTTTGTAAGGATTGTTATGTCAATGTTCCACACATGATATCAGAGCTAAAGTTGAGCAATTAATCTGACTTGTTTACCCAGTTACTGTACATGTCAGCGTGTCCTTAAATTCTCCCTAGTTGTTCTCTTTAATTGTGTAATTTTGTTTTGCATTGTTTCATGATGATGTCAAAGTGATGAATGAAACGTAACACACGCACACACACACACACAACCCTCGATTGACATAAAACCAGAAACCAAACCAAATCAGGTCAAGACTAAATCTCCTATTATACAAATACAGCTAGGTGGAGCTTATATGTTGTTTGCAACCTCATCCCAGAAAATAAGATGAGCATACAGGTGCCAGTTTGCTGTTTACACATTAGACACATTTCAGAATAAGGCGTTGTTCCCTGACAGTCTTTCCTTAAAAAATTTTTTAATGTAATTTTTATTGTATTTTTGGTTTATTCCGACATGGAAAGGGAAGAGAGGTAAGTTTGTCTTCTGGCAACTTCAGCCGCCTTCCTTTCATGTCCATTCCTGTTCATTCCCAGCCTGTCAAACTTTACCTGTACGCCATGCGTTCCTCACCACTTCCTGTCACGGCCCTTCTCATATGTGAATAAAAAAGATCTGTGGTCATTTATACAGAGTGTCATGATGCTTGGGTCCTGGAAACCTGTTAAAACTTAATGATTACAAAAATATGTGGCTGTCGGTGAGAAAGGGCTCTTCCTCAGTCCTGAAAAACCTCTTTGTGGATACATTGTTTTGGTTCTACAGCAGAGATATTCATAATTATGCAAAATACAATAGATGTGATGGTACCGATGACTTTTCATCGTCTATTGTTTCAGAGCTCAGATCAAACTAGTAGGATGAAACAGCAGTTCAAGTTATTCATTTCAATCTGAACTGAACATATTTAGTAAAATATTTTCAAATCAATGCTGACAGTCTGCAGTTTGTCTAAACTATAGAGTCTAAACAATTTTTTGCTGTACTTATGAATGTATGTCAAACCTACTAGGCAGAAACAGACTATTATATTATTTTATATTATATTATATTATATTATAGGGTTACATTGACTACATTTGAATGGTCCTCATGTTAGGATTGGGTCATTGCAGCAGTAAAATAGGATACAGCAAATGATGGTATAGATACAAAGCTAGAAATGATTAGCAAGCCATTTTTGCAACTACCACTAGTTTCTTAAAGAAGCCTATTGTGTTTGAGCTATATTGGGCTTTAGACTTTATAGATGAATAGTTTCTGATCGATGATGCAATTACTGTGCACAACAGAAGTAGCCTGGCCTGTTTTGAGCACAATGACATCAGGGTCGCTTTCTAACGCTTTATGGGGGCGGCAGTAGCTCAGGAGGTAGAGCTCCCGTCTCGCAACCGCAAGGTCGGCGGTTCGAGTCCAGCTCCTCCCGGGGATAAATCTGTCGTAGTGTCCTTGAGCAAGACACCTAACCCCAAAGACACCTGCTCCCCGGGCGCCATAATGGCAGCTCTCTGCTCCGGGCCCCCCCAGCATGTGTGTGTTGTACAATTACTTGTGTGTATCCGGGGGGGATCCGTGATGGGTTAAATGCAGAGAATAATTTCACTAAGTGTGTGCGGTGCTCTGTGCATGTGTGTGACAATAAAGGATAAATTATTATTATTATTATTAACACTGTAAAGCTGACAGTGGGTAGCACTTTCGCTTCACAGCAAGAAGGTCGTGGGTTCGAATCTCTGCCCAGACCTTTCTGTGTGGACTTTGCATGTTCTCCCCGTGTTCGCATGGGTTTCCTCCGGGTGCTCTGGTCCAAAGACCTGCAGGTCAGGTGAACTGAAGACTCTAAATTGCCCATAGATCTGTTTGTGTGCAGTCTGGTGTATATGTAGTATATGATGTAGTGTAGCATATGATGTAGTATGTATATGACTTAGCATATGTAGTATGTACTGTATGATGTTGTAGTATGTATATATGATGCAATGTAAATCCCTTTGAGACATCCTTGTATAAAAGGGCTATATAAATAACACATGATTGATTGATGATTGATTGTGATATATTAGAAATAACTGCATGTAGGTTTAGGTTTGCGTTAAGTTTATTTGTGCTTGCTGAATGATAAAAACTACCAAAACTGAAAGGCGTGCAAATGCCAAGCAGCATACAATATATGAAAATAGAGAAGGTGAACTGATCACCCTCCTCCTGGATGCTAGATTAACTTCTCATTATCTGCGTGGTCAGTTATTTTCTGATGCACATTAAGTTCACCGGAATACAATTTATTTGTTTGGAAAAAGGATTATTGTTAGTTTCAAAATGCGCTCTGCCCTCGTGCTGCAGCAAACTACAGCATGAGTCCTACTGAAATGCCTCTTGTAGGGTGATACGGATAAACACACCTTGCTACTGATAGCAGTGTCCCTGCTTGTGTTACAACATACTGTATGTTTGTTCAACTACACTGTTAGAAAAGCACCGTAAGGGTTAGAACACACAACTGTTGCATTGAACCAAGCAAACTTCTCCTTTCCCCCTCGTGATGCTCTTACAACAATATAGTCCTGCTCAGTAAAAACCTGCTCCATTTTCAAGGGAAAGAAGTGGAGGCATGAGTGTCCTTGGTGTCACAATGACTACATTATCCATTTACAGCACCAGTGTTCTTTTTGTCCTATTAGAATGCAGAGAGAGTGACTGCAGCTGCATTAGGTCTGAACACATTTTGGTTGTAAACAGGTTGGAGCTTTGTGAGTAAATCTGGAGGTTTCTGAAATAAGTGTTGACTCGTGGCACTGCACACTGGTTTAATGCTGTGTTGCTGTGTTAAAGACAAATGCCAAGACTCGTTCCTTCACATCTATTGGACCTGGAGATTAAATTGATTCTGAATTGGATTGGGTAGGGGGATCAATGCCAAATATATATATATAAAATAAACAAAAATATAAAATGAACAAAGCACATTTCTGTACTGGGTGAACAGAAGATCGGTTGATTGTCCTCACTTGCTGAAAATGCAGCGCAGGAATATATATATTAGTATGACCATTTGTGGGTTAGTACATCATCCGTTCAACATCTTATTTGAGCTTCTGTATGGATTCTCACCCTGGATTGTTGTGTCACTTCCTGTGTACTGGTAAGTGTAAAAAGTATTTTCAAGTACTTTTGTTTGTTATAACCTCCATCGAGTGTCAGATGGGTGGCGTTCACCACGCAGGAAATAACAATGAAAGTCAGAAAAGTTCATACAATCATAGGAAGGCATCACTTTTCTGTGATTGACACCCTGACTTTATCTGAATTACTAATGTGGTAAACTCCACCCATCTGGTAATCCAAAGCAGGATTATTTGCAAATACTATTTGGCTCAAGTCTGGTGTGTATGTTTGCATGTGAACTTCATGTGAGACACAAGTTAATTCTCAAAATGGCATGCTATAAAAAGAAATTGGGAAAAGATAAGTTATCTGAAATCATCATTTTGTCTGTTTCACCGGCAACAGGTAACTCAGTCTGAATTGATCTGTCCCCACTTCTAATGTACAGTAATAACCAAAACACTGGCCGTGTCCATGGCCATTTTACTGTAAGAATTAGTTGCAATGAGGATTCTTCTGCTGGATCTCCTCTGCCGACTATTATACCGTCAAGGTCTTCCCTCGTGCTGGCTCTCTGTTTACTCCAGCAGCTCTTGTTCTTTTTATTTTCATGGTCGTCCTTGTTTTCTTGTTTCTCTCGTCACTTTCTGTCATCCTTTTCAGGCTTTGTGTTTTGTTGATGTATTTTTCACATTCAGTAAGTTGTTATACACAACATTGCATTTTGTTGCTGTTGGATGAAAACCTTGTCACTTTTTTGTTTTTCATATGTGTAGTCAACTGTCTGATGTTTGTCCTGCACTGTGAGGTGCTGCTGTCCCTGTATCACATTGACCTGTATGTACAGTTGTGGTCAAAAGTTTACATACACTTGTAAAGAACATGTATATCATGGCAGTCTTGAGTTTCCAATGATTTCTATAACTATTTGTCTGTGATGGAATGATTGGAACCCACGACCTTCTTGCTGTGAGGCGACAGTGCTAACCACATTTATGTAATTTGTGACCCAGCAGATTTGTCATAAAAGATCCAAAATTCCTGAATGTTTGTGTTTGTGCTCCAATCATTCCATGACAGAAAAATAAGAGTTGTAGAAATTATTGTAAACTCAAGACTGCCATGACATACATGTTCTTTACATGTGTATGTAAACATTTGACCACAACTGTATTTGTGTTGTCAGTATGTCTGTGCACCAACACCAAGACAAATTGCTGTACATGTCTAGGACTTTTCTTGGAAATGTTTTCCTCTCATATCCTTTCCTGGTTTCTCTCTCTAACCAGGCTTTCTTATGGTGGCCCGAGGTGATGACTGAACACGCCAACACGTTCCTGTCTCTCTACAGAGCTGATATGGACGCTGCCCTGCAGGTCCAGCCCATTGACACCTGGGATAGCTTCCCGCTCTTCCAGCTCCTTAACAACTTCCTGCAAACTGACCGTGAGTCTTCCCTGTACCCCCCAAACCTCTGTCTCTGTCTCTGTCTCTCTCTCACACACACACTTCTGCTGGAACCCCACAACACAGGGAAAGCCTACTGCTTATCTATTACATCTCATTGCATCTATCATGAGTGTGTATGCACAGTAAGATAAGTTAAAGCTGCATTAGGCAAGATTTTTATGTAAAGCTGCTGCAGAGCATCTTCTCAGTCTGAACCAGGAAGTGATGCTGCAGCAGAGCGTCTTCTCAGTCTGAACCAGGAAGTGATGCTGCAGCAGAGCAGAGGGTCTCATCTCCACTAACTGAGACACTGTAGATTCTCCCTGTTTGTCCAGATTAAGTTCTGGTGTCAGTTTGGTCACTGGTGGGAAATCTTCTCCACACAGGAAGTGACCGATCCAAACTGAAAAGGGATCAAAAGTGTCTCCTAAACGGCAGCGAGCGAGCTCTCCCTCAACCTGTCCTACAGGACTTTACAGAGAATGAGCCGACTTAGATCTAACTGATCAACGATCGATCACAGAACAAAATTATGTAATACACTCTGCAACGAAATAAAACGCAAGGAAACAAAGCACAAGACACAAAACATCATGTTGAAGAGACAGAACAGGCCCTAGCTGAGCCGACCCGACCCAGCAGCACCGACATTAAAGCCTCAGAGAAGACGAGGAGAAACTCCTCCCCTGCTCCCTTCATACGACTTGACCTTCCATTTTGTCTCCATTCCCGTCTACAGCTGTTGTCAGAAACTCCCTGTAAGCCGCAGCATGTGGTTTCGCCACTAAGAGCGCTAATTAACACCGGCGATGCCAAAGAAAACGAGCCTTGTTAAGAGAGGAGGTTAACGGCACCTCGCACACGCTGGCAAAGAGGTAATTAACATGAGCTGTGATGAGGCATCAGAGAAAACTGGAGGCTGGAGGAACATAATCAGCTACCCGTTCACCAGCCTGGGTGTCAGCTGACCTGTCTACCTGTCACATCTGGTAATGCAGAGAACAGCTCACTCCGTCAGAGAGGACCTTAGCACACCGTCAGACACCTGTCTCACCAAGTTTTCTTCATTTGCCTGTATTTGGTCTGTGACCGAGAAACTAAACTCTATTGCAGGAGAGCTGTGCTGTTTTTCCTCCTAGCTCACATGGCAATTCAAAGCTAGCCAATTTTTGAGGAACTGTGAGGTTTAAAATACAGTTGTGCTAAAGTTAGACCAAATGTAATTGTAATGACCCACTTTTTGTCTGATTACCCATGTTGTATATCCATCAATGGGATACAAATCCACGTTCGGACATTCTGGAGCTGTAGTTTGCACCCACTTTCATTTTATTTATTAGCAAATTATCATCTGTCCACTGTATTTCCGTTTATGTTCCACAACTTGGACCTCGTCCCCACTAAACGTACACAAATAACTTTACCTGAAAATGGAGTGTGAAGCTACGGCATGGAAAGTGTTAACATTATTCTAACTAACCCTGTTGGCAGGTGAAAATAGCGTCTTTCGGAGGATTCAAGAAAATAATGCTTATATCCTTGTTGACTCTGGTGTATTGATTAATTTATTCAAAAGATACTGTATTTTGTTGTTGTTGAACCTGATTACAGTATTCTACTATTCTGATTTAATGTGACTGTTGGGAAAAATAGCTACCATACAGTATCTCTCTCATTGTTTCCTCACTCAGCCCTCGCCTCCAAGGCTTTGTCTCCAAGCCAGCTGAGATTTGGCGAGATACGAAGCGTTATTTAACATGCCTGATGCCAAAGTACCTCACATATAGTAACAGACAGACAGACAGGCAGATAGACAGACAGCCCAAGGGCGCTGTTGAGAACAAAACCTGGGCATTTCATTATGTGAGGAATCTCAAAACACGTTTGTTTATTTCTTTAAACCATATCTACTTTTTTCTAATTACCATCTTCTATTAATCCTGTAGTTATTCCTGGTGTCACAACATTCCCTGACTTGAATAGGAACGTAATGAGGCAATGTCTGAGCAGAAATCATAGTTTTGACTGTTCACGCAAATTAGGTCTCCCGCATTGATAATTATATCTAAAGGGAGATGGAATAGATCCTTTCAGTTCAAACCCAGCCAGATACAAAAAAGAAAAGATTGTGAAGTCAACTAGTCACCTAGAAGATGAGAACATATTAGCAATCCTTTACTTTTGTTCTTTCTTCATGGGTTGCATTGTTCACAGCAAGCTGTAATGCAGATTATTTAAATGCTCACTTTGTCTGCATGTGGCATGAAGGCAAGCGGTGGCGAGGGAAGCAGTTTACTCTCGGGAGGACAGAAAGGCTAGTGTTAATCATGATGGAACAGAGTGAGAGGAATTAAAACTAATGAAGTCCTGAGAGACTCGTCTCTTCTCTCTCACGCTCTCATTTTGTTTCCTCTGTTTGTACTTACTGTACCTGTTGTATTGCATCTATCTGTCTGTTGGTCAGTCTTTGTCTAATCTATATTCTTAACTAAATTATTTGCTGCTGCAACGACCCAAATTCCCCACAGGGATCATCACAGTTTCATCTAATCTAAATTAAATGTATGTATGATGCTGCTGTCACACACAAAACCCAGCAAACTGCAGTTTTGGTGTTTTTCTTCCTTGAAAGTCTCCATGGTTAATCATGTGTTGACCCTTCATGACCATTGGGTCCTTCAATCCTGTTAAACCCCTTTCAAAAATACATGGGCGTTGATGAGAAAACAAGAGAATGTCCCCCAAATATATATATATATATATATATATATAATTGTATTTAAATGCATTGGAGTATCACATCACAAATGGACAGGGCATGCTTTAGTTATGACTTCAACAATAAATACACATTTTACATGTTTCGTCTCCGCTGTCAACAGACTGCAAAATGGTGAGAGAGCGAGCAACACTATCTGCTTAGCTGTAACCATTTGTAACGGTAAGAGGTATAATATAACAGGTATATCATTAAAGTTCCATCTTCTAAAGAGAGACGGGTAGGAAGATGGGTGAGTTCGTTGCACAACTCAAGCAACGTCAAAAGTTCCATCTGGTCTGCGTTTTTGTTATGTAGACATTTGAGTATTGCTCACTTCCCAAAGTTAAGAAATACAGTGAACACCATTTTACCTTCAGGTGTTTGGCTGAAGACTTGAGTGCACAAATAGGGTTCAGTGTCTTGCTCAGGCAAGAGGTGGATCAAACCTGTGACTCTATGGTTTACTCTGGCTCTGTAGAATTTAACCGCTTAAGTGTTGAATGCTTTTGATTTGTGTGCCATTGCATCTCTCTCTCTCTCTCTCTCTCTCTCTCTCCCCCCCCCCAGCTGACTTGTGCAACGGGAAGTTCCACAAGCACCTGCAGGATCTGTTCGTCCCCCTGGTGGTGCGCTACATCGACCTGATGGAGTCGTCCATCGCCCAGTCCATCCACCGCGGCTTCGAACAGGAGACCTGGCAGTCTGTCAAGTAAGGCCTTCTCATCCGCCCCTCGGCATCATGATGTACTTTGTCTGTACCGTTGTGAGAGTATTGTACCACACTCAGATCTGATGGAGGAAACCTGCGTGTAGTTCACTGCAATGTATTTTGGCTCTTCAATGTGTGGTAGAATATTGTTATCGTTGTGTGGCACATTATGAAAGGAATGCTTTACCCCAAATAAAACCAGTTATATTTGCATTAAAATAGTATATTGCATTCAATTTACAAAAGATTTTGAGGTTTTGATCCCAGCTCTGCGAAATCAAGTCAATAGCTCCAGTAACTCCAATCCCAAGATGCACCATCTCTCCCCCCCCTGTCCAAAACAGCATTGAGGCTGGGGTGCAGGTGACAGCAGGAGTCTGGACCGGCCAACACTTCGGTTAACAGCCACTGACCAGTCGCCCATTCCTGGCAGAAAATACTGCCGTCCTCCCTCTCATCTCCGCATGTCTCGCAAGTGCACCGCCTAACGTTCCCAGCCCACAGCGACGGCGGCGGAATCGCCTCTATCTCTCTTTCTCTCTCTCTCTCTCTCTCTCTGCTCTTGCTCTCCGTCTACTTTCACAAGAGCTGAAGCGTGCCGGAGGCCAGTGTTTCCTATTTCCATCGTAGGGGGAAGACTTTTACTTTTAAGCACGACATTTTATATCAACGTCTCGGAAAGCAGATATATGCACAAAAAACATTTTCAGACTCGGGGAGGGGTGGAATGTTTCACAAAATGGAGGTAACATTGATTTAGGGTAAAGTATCCCTTTAACATGCATGGTAGTGTTTACACAAACCAGGTCGTGTTTCCTCTTTCACGTGTTGGACTTTTGTTCTGGTTTATTTGTTCATACAGTAGATTCCAACAGAACTTGCTGTTTAGTTTAATTTCAGATCAAATTTTTCAGCGTGATCACTGTTATATTTCTAGAATAGTGTCTTACTGGATCCTTACCTTAACATATGAATCAATTTGACTGTATGTGTAGTCGGTCTGTTTCAAGGAGTCTGTTAACATTGAAAATGGGCTCTTATTGTTATCCTTACCTACAATGTAATCTGCACTCTTTAACAAATGTGTGAATTACTGCAGAACATGACTGGGGAGGGAAAAGGCATCACACTTCCCAGCAAACAGCACTATGTCAGTATTCTTCTCTCATTCTCTTTGTGTTTTATTCTTTAACCATTTTTTTGGGTTGCCGTCAATCGATCTTGCGGCTGACAGGTCAATAACCAACAATCTAGTGAGCGTGCCTCTTCCCAAAGTCCCCAGCCTTCCCCTCACGCTGCCTCAGATGCCCAGCTTCTCGACACCCGCCTGGATGGGGCCCCTGTGTGACGTCACGTATGTATGGCTAAGGCGAGAAGCCTCAGGGGCCCCTGTGGTCTGGATAGCGCTCTGGTTGTCCTCAATGTACTGCGGCGGCGTCCATCACTCTAGATTTACGCAGCAGCGCTATATCTGTTCCATCATCTGCATGCTTGTCCAAATCACTGTTAGACACTCAAATTAATGATGTCAAGAAATGATTCGGGCAAACCTGATTCTCTCTCCCTGTCGGCTCCCAGCATGAGGCATTGTTTTTATGCCATTCACTCATGAGCACTGAGAGAAAATGAAGGTGCATATTGCATTATCCTCAACTGCATGAGCTAGACTGGGCATGTGAAACAAATGTCTTGCTTCAAATTGTCTAGTGAAAATAGTTTCTGTGACACTGTGCCTCTTTTGTCCGATGTTGGGTTGCATGCGATCATTCGTATCAGCCGTGAGGGTTTTGTGATGTGCTGCGTGTCATGAATCCGTGGTGTGCATGTCCACGTTGAGAAGCATATCAGTGCAATAATAAATCACCTCAATTTTCCATTGCAGCTTGCAAGGGATGAATCTACCTGTTATTTTGTGAGTTGACAGATTTTCTGTTTCACGTGTGCGAAAGCTTTATAAAATAAAACCCTGCTGTCCTTCACCTCAAACATTTCCTCAGCATTAAGCTCATCCTTCAGGACTCCGTTTTAGAACATCTTTTAAACTATCTAAGTTTTAAGATGGTGATGTAATTATGAAATTGTAATTGCTTTTAGGAAAAATGTGAATCGATGTCCATGTAGATTGTTTATAAGCCACTTGTTCATATTCTCCATATACTCCACCATGTTATGTTATGCACCTGTTATCATTTACGCAATCATTATTAGTAAACCACACGCAAACTTTTAGAATGCACACGCAAAGTAGAACCCTTTATTTGGGCTCTTAGGTCATTTTCACATTAGGAACGGTTGCCTCCATTCCGTCCCCAAGAACGATGGTCCCCCCCCTCCCCACTCCCCCGCCGGCCAGCTTTCACATTACCAAT
>OMOT01026496.1:0-13818 GCA_900312575.1 Acanthochaenus luetkenii | reverse complement strand
CTGCTGCAGACAGACACGAGAAGGCACCTGCATGCTCCCACACACACATGCATACATAGACAAATGCATAGACATGCATGCAAACACATATACATAGATGTATAGTGTACAGATATACAATCACACATAGATGATGTACACACACACACACAATTGAAATGCTTTATTTGTATCATGACATTATAATACATAATGTTCAAATATTGCAGAGGTTAGCAGTTAACTTAAACAGACAGACAGACAGACAGACAGGCAGACTGACAGGCAGACTGAGAGGCAGACACACACAAACACAAAGCTTATCGCAGAATAGCACACTGCTGTTGTTTGGTAAACGGATTGTTGTACTCAGTGCTGTAATACAATGAGGTCAAGATAAAAGCCATGGCCTCGTTTTCACTGATCAAATCCTATTTCTAACAGTTGTAGAACAGTTTGTGCTATTAAAGGTGAAATCCACTATAAAACGCTTTAGCACCGTTTAAAAAAAGCTAATTATTTAAGTGCAACCTACCTCTTCGTATTTTCTTTGTACTTATTTTGGTACCTGTGTTGGATGGATGAATGTGTGTTGTTGAGGTCGTTTTTTGTTCTGTCATGGGTAATCTGTGTGTGTCTGTGCATGTATCTGTGTATTTATGGATGTGTGTATATATGTGTGTGTGTGTGTGTGTGTGTGTGTGTGTGTGTGTTTTCTCCATCGATGGAATACACTTCTTGTCAGCTTTGACACGTGGAACATATCCAGAACTTTCGTTGACATTGACATTGGGTTCATTGAAAGAAAATGAACTTTTTCCGGAAATCAGCGTTCACGATTACAACCATATTGCCAATCGTTTTCGACTAATCAGGGGGAATTCACTTGCACTGCCTTTTGCTTGACAGCGGTAAGATTGTAAAACGTTCCCCCTTATTCTGTCTCTTGACGTCCCTTTTCTGTCGACAGCCAGAAGACAAGAGGCCCACTTCACGGCACTGAAACATGAAGGCAACGACCTGGTGAAGAGAGGCCACTGCCGAGAGGCTCTGGAGAAGTACAGCGAATGTCTCAAAATAAAACCCAACGAATGCGCTCTGTACACAAACAGGTATGCGTGACACAACATGAAATGAGTTGGGCCAACCTAATGTTTTGCAGAGCTGCTGCACTGGCTAAACTCACGTTAGCTTGGCCGTGCTGCAGATTATCAGCCGGCACTTTAATACGAATACGTTTGGTAATCAGAATCATATAAATCAAATAAATACATAGTGATATTGGTGCGTCCGTACTGGCAGGAATCAACATGCCACCTCCCTTTGATTCCCGTCCTCTCCTCTTCCCTCCTCCAGAGCCATTTGCTTCCTGAAACTGAATCGCCACGAAGAGGCCAAACGGGACTGTGACTCCGCCCTGCAGTTGGAGCCGCTCAATAAGAAGGCCTTCTACAGACGGGCCCTGGCTTATAAAGGTTTACAGGTGGCTAGAACTCTCCGTCACAAAACAGGGATCGATTCATTTGTTTTACGTGGATATTGAAGTGTCCAGTCACATGCATGTCTGAACCCAGAGGACAATACATGAAAGGATGAGAAACTATTTATTAGCAGTGTGATCCTTCACATATTGTTGGTTTCATGCGGTACTAATACTTTGATATATTTGTGTGCATCTATTTATTGCCATCATATTTCTCCCTCTCTCTCTCCGTTTATCACTTTCTGTGTGTGTGTGTGTGTGTGTGTGTGTGTGTGTGTTACCTCCCCCAGGACTACCTGTCAGCGAGCAGTGACCTCCAAGAAGTCCTCCAGCTGGACCCCAATGTCCAGGAGGCCGAGCAGGAGCTTGAGGTGGTGACTGGCCTGCTGAGACAGAGTCTGATGGACAGCAATGCACACACACCAAGGGTAAGGGATCTCTCTCTGTCACCTTCTCCACATATCCCCACTTCTACTATCTCTATCTCTAATTTCTCTATCACAAAAGAAACGGACACTGTGGCTCATTTTTGTGAACTCGCCTCCAGGTTTGATGGCTGATGGTGGAGCATTGTGGAGGAAACGAGTGCGGGCACACGGCAGCTGTCGGAGGAAAAAGGCCCGTCAAAGCCACCGACCCCAGTAAGGAAGACCTGGGTAATAATGGAGACGACTGGTGTGACTCCTTGGACGACCAGCTTTTCAACTATGCACCATCTGCAGTGTGTGCAAACCACACCGATACATTCATTCTCGAGTACACAGCCCTAGATAAAGGACAGCTTTATTTCAAAAGACTAACGTCAAGGTACTCGTGACTCGCTTGCGCACATAAAAAGTCGTTGACATTGTAACGTAACGGACTGTACATACGGTATCACACAATGGGCGGCAGAGCACCGTTACGTGGGAGAGTAACGGGGAAAGAAAAGAGTATCGTACAGTATGTGTGCCTTAATTGAGATCCCTACCATTATGATGAAACAAGCCAAGATCACCTTTTTTTAAGCTGATTTAATTGTTTTGAACACATTTTGTTCACTTCCAAACTCATCGACTGAGCTCATGACAAAAGGACAGACGGTAACTGACGAAACGTGACTTTTAAATCTACACTGGCGATGCAAATTGTGTCTAATTCTATTGTATTTGTTTTAGTGTTGAGAGATGTGAGGCCTGAAAGTTGTACAAAAAAAATCTGCTGAATCCATGTAAGCTGTTTCCACACTTTGTCATCGTTTACGTCTTATATCATTGCACTGCTGTCTAATTTAGGAAGACAAGGCAATGACTTGCAGTGTTGGTAATTGTTTTAGGACAGAAAAACGCTGCACTATTCCACAGATTTCTTCAACTAATTCAACAAAGCTGCTGCCCCAAGGAACTTTTATAGATCCATGAGCTTCAAGACGGGAGACGTTTTTCACCTCATTTGCGTGGGACAGTGTGACCTACTTGGAACTTAAGATGGTAAAACAAAGATTTACCCCGATTAAACTAACCTAGGAAACCTGAGCTTAGTGCTGAAAGTCAGTATTTTCGCAAAGCGTGGCTTTGAGCTCATAAGGCTGTCACTTTACTGGTCTATGGTAAATATTATACTACTGACGTTAGGGTTACAGGTTAGTTTATCATGTACTGTATGATTCTGGTCTCAGGTTCAATCTTGAATGGAAGCAAGATGACTGTGCGCGCGCACGTGTATAGGTGTACAGTGTTTATTTTGGCAAGCTCCTATGTGGTTTGAGCCTCTTTGTGAAATCCCAACAAAATGAAGACTTCATCTGAGGCTTTATCTTTCAAAAGCATTGCTTCGTGGAATGAGAGCGCATGTAATGTATGTAAATAATTTGAATGCAAATGTAAATAATAAATTGCATTGTGGACGCTTTGATATGGCTTCTGAGTTTGTACAACTTTCATGCTGCGTGGGTAAACGGAACGTGTAGTAGCCAAACGGATCCAACTAAAACACTGCAGCAAAACAAAGCTGGTCACTGGAAGGCTGACTGCTTAAGTGGGGACTGGTATTAAGGGCGCACGATGCTTAACCCTCGACTGCTTCAGTGGCCACCAGTAGAAATCGTACTGGGCAGCACAAGGTGTGAATGATGCTAAAACTAAACACCTAAGTATGCACGTTATGATAGAAGACGCTCAGTGATTCACCAAAGAAACAGACAGCAAGCTTGATTGAGAATTTTATTGTTTTAGGATATGCATTTACATGCACATTATAAAGCAAAAGAACATTAGGAGACACTTTTTTTTTTTCCTTCTTCCAAATACCATAAGCTCCTTTCTAGAAAATAGACATGGCACTAGTCTTCAAATAATAATATAAAACTCACAGAAATTAAAATGGCCATTTTCAAGAGACAAAAACAGGGTGGGAAAACCCTGCAGTTTGCTTTGCAGACAAAGAGCACCACAACTCCTTTTTAGAGCAACTACTCACCAGTTTAGTTAGTCTGGTTTCACAGCTACACTAACAGCCAACTCCTAAAACAACCTTTTCACTCCTAGTCCACTCATGCTGAGCTGGGCTGGGCCAGGTCAAGGCAAAGCAATCTGTGGTCAGGCTAGGGAAGTCATTTTGAGAGTTTACAGACTGAACTCATGTCATTGTTTTGACTATATCAAAGTAGATTTCAACAAAGAGATCGTTCATCCAATGGGAGAAGGGCTGAGGTACCATCTATTCCATTAACAGTTCTGTCAAGCGTTGTAGTCTAAACCTTAGTAGCCAGAGCAGTCTTTGGTAGGCCAAACCAGGTGGTGTGTCTGCTAGCATTGGCATCGTCACATAGCACTCAGAGATGGGTGAGTATTTATCATCAGGCTTGATGCCAAAGCATTTTACAAGAAAAATATTAATTATCTTATGACTTTTATGTTTATCATTTGAAGACACAGGAGGAATAAATGATAATTAAAGCATTTTCCCCAAAAGGCACTGCGAGTCAAACAAATATAAAAGCAATTGCATCCATCATTTGCAGGGTATTTAGAAAACCACCTTAATACATACTCAGAAATACAACCAAAGCCTCTGAATCAAAAATTATACGTATTTTTTCGGACAGTATCGAGTCAAAAACTTTATCACCATCGTATCCATACATCCACTATAAAACGTTACATCAATGAAAAGATTAATTAGCCTTAAAGGAATACACTGACATTTCAGCGAATAAGCTCTTTGATAAACCTATGGTTATCCAACCAAAGGATTGGTAGCAGTAATCTTCAGAATAAATGTAAATGCAGTACACACACTTAGGCTTATGCAAACTTGGCAACCAGGATCTTCTAGGACCTTCTAATGGAAAATCGGTCTCAATAAAACTGCAACCATGTCGTATCTAGCCAGTCCCATCATGTGTCGGCATATATATGATAGCTAGATATGGTTCTACGCTCTTATGCAATTCAGCTTGCTTGGAACAGTGTGCTCAAACATTGGCATATCTACACCAGGGGAAAGGGTGTGAAACCGGCTCCTCATTGCGCAACTTAAAGTTGATCATAGAGCCAATTTGTTAGTGTTGATATCGTCCTTTGATTTGACACATCTGCCCTTGATCAGTTACTTGAATGCTTGATTTCTCTTGGGTTTTCTTATTACGAACATACTGTAAGGTTGACTCTCCCTTTTTAGTGACTGAATACCAAAAGAAGCCCTATGATATAGAACCGTGGAGAGGTCACACGCCCTATTTACACTGGTGAAATTTTTTTCTTCCACAGTTGGCTTCAAAGAGCTCTAGCTGAAAAGAGATTTTTTTTGTAGTATCAACAACTGGAATGTAGATTTGAATCTACGACCACCTCTGGAGGTAGCAGGCACGAGATAGATTCAAAGACTATCTGATAGCTACAGGGGTTTGCATCATGACACCGGTGTAAAATAATAGACCTTTCCTCGTTTCTCCATGACTATGGTAGAGCACTTCCATTTATGCACTTTATGCATTTTTTCTGTGCCGTGTTTCGTCTTAGAATTGTTCTAAAAGGATAACTAGTTTGGTGATAACCAGGACATACTCACTCAAAAAATGTACTTGAAGTAAAACGTGGCCATTATGTTTAAAAACAACTGCTAACCACCTCTCATCTAATTGAATGACTGTGTGGGGAAATATGTTCTAAAATACATTCCATTTGATTTCTGTTAATAGACCCATTTGCAAGATTCCCCAGACATTCCCACATTTAAAACAAACTGCAGTGGAAACTCTTCGTTACACATGCAGATGCAAAGACAAACACAATTATAATTTATTTAACCAGTGTAGGGCAGGGCTTGAGAACACTACGTTTGACAAGATGGCAACTAACCTTTGCTTTAGCTCATACCGTCATACTAAATTCATACATTTCTCTTAGATCTATAATACAATTTAAGGAGGGGCTATGGTCAACCCAGCTCCCCACCGATTATACTAAAAACATAAGTCTGGACCCAACACAGGGCTTCAACACTAAAACCAACTTTCCTCAAATGGAAAATAAAACTCAACATACAGAAAGAAGAAAAAAAAGAAAGAAAGTTAAATCAAATTTCAAACAAAAGCAACAATAATTACGTTTATAGATGATCATGGAAAAATAAAAATTTCTACCGACTGGTCCCCCTTGGGTTTAGACGTTTGACAGAAGGCTCAACACTCCGGCTGTGGTGTTTACCATGCCACTAAGGAGTCAGAGCGCACAGTGATGACATCTCCACCCTTGAATCTCATGCAAACCCCTAAGAAAACTAGAGACTTGCAGATCTGAGAAAACAGAATAGGGTTAAGCAGTAAGATAGCAGCTCAATTTTACTATTGGATAAATCATTAGACATTGTACTTTCTCCTATCCAGCTTTATCAGTTCAGCCATCCTCAAGTATCAATAAATGGTGTGGAAACTGCCTTAAGGTTGGTATGGGATTCAGAAGATCATTCAGCTGTATTGATTATAAACTAATTATTACTCATTTTGGTGGCTCTGAAGGAACTTGCAGATCATCAGAATAGCTGGATAGGCTAACATAGCCTTCTGTAGTAACACCTGTCCAAATACATTCAACTCTACCTACTATAGGCCTTGCTGCGCCAGTTGACGTTTCAACCAATAGGCTGAGACTTCTGGTCTTCACAACTGCTCGTCCAATCAATAAAGTAGGACCAGCCAAACTGTGTTGACCTTACCGGGCCTTTTCTTATTCACCAATCTCTCTCAAACTTCATCCTTGACCTTCTCTGTCACTACGTCGACTTTGACATTCACATATTTTTGTCTCCATAGCAGACAAAAATAATCCCAATCATAATTACACTTAAACTTTTAGCCTTAACCCTCACCACCAGCTCTCAAAATGCATGGGGTGCTTCACTCATGAGAGTGAGGTTAGCATGTGAGTTAAGGTTACTGAGCTAGCAATGGTAACACAGCCAACACCAGCAGGACCGAAGTACAGTTCCTTTAGATATCAGTCTGTATGCAGCGCCCGCTAGTTGGGCTTATAGGCGGTATGGCAGTGATGTTGTTGTTGGTCTCTTTTAGGTCCTCACCCTGCTCTGCCTCCACAGAAACAGAGTCTGGCTCTACATCTGTGACAACACCTACACTCTCCTCTGTGATGTAGAGAAAAGTCCCACCACTGCCCCCTTCTGGTGAAGCAGGGGCGGGCGATGATGATATGTGTTGGGCGAAGGCAGCATGGCCAGTCTGAGATGGGTAATGCTCCAGACGGTCGTGCTCCACCTCGGGCATGGTGGTGATGGTGAAGTCATTGAAGGTGGCAGGGGGGCGAGGGTGGGGGTCCACCGGGCCGGAGCAGTGGGTTGGCACTGGTCTTGAGGTTTCAGGGTCTGAGCAGCCGAACTCTGATGAGAAGTGGCTACAGTGCGAGTCGGCGACTGAGGGCAGGCTGCCGCTCAGGGAGGGTGAATCAAACTCAGACGAGTTAGTGCTGCGCTGCTCCAGGAGCTGAGCATCCATATCTTCCCGTCTCTCATTAATTTTTGTTTCCCCTTTGCTGCTGCCGCTGGCCTTTTTCCAGAGCTTTCCTTTGCTTTTCTTACCCCCCGAAGAAGAGGACGAGGAGGAAGTAGATGGCTCCTGCGACCAGCAGGATGAAGGGCAGCAGTGGTTGTCGTGGTGGTGTGGACAGCAGCAGGTGGAGGGGCATGAGGAAGGGCATGTGCCACCGCCAACTTCTTGGAGGCCTGCAGTGCTACCGCTACAACTGGCTTCATCAAGGCTGCTGCTGGCACTGCAGTGCCGTATTTTCTCCTGTTTGGACTCCATGTCTGCCTGCACCTCCAGACTATTGTCTCTGCAAGACAATAAATCAAACTTCACTGACGTAGAACAAATAAAAAAGAAAAAAAACTAAATAAAATAAAACCAATCACTTCAATATTAAAATGTTTTGTTTAGGCCGTGCATACCCCCCATTTTGGGGCGGCAGTAGCTCAGGAGGTAGAGCTCCCGTCCCGCAACCGCAAGGTCGGCGGTTCGAGTCCAGCTCCTCCCGGGGATAAATCTGTCGTAGTGTCCTTGAGCAAGACACCTAACCCCAAAAGACACCTGCTCCCCGGGCGCCATAATGGCAGCCCTCTGCTCCGGGCCCCCCTAGCATGTGTGTGTTGTGCAATTACTTGTGTGTATCCGGGGGGTATCCGTGATGGGTTAAATGCAGAGAATAATTTCACTAGGTGTGTGCGGTGCTCTGTGCATGTGTGTGACAATAAAGGATAAATTATTATAATTATAATGTGAATTTATTAACAATCAACTACCGAATTGAAATCTACCAGCTTGTATTCATCTAATTTCTTGTTTTCATGTGCATGTCCAGCATTATTTAGTGTTTCCAACAGTGTTGAGCAGACAGCAAAATAGTACTGGCACACATTAAAGCATCAAGCTCATATGGGGGTTTTCCCCAGAGGTAACGGCAATAGCAGGAGCCATGACAAGCACTTACTCTGATCGAGCTCATGTATAATGACTAAACTGGGCTTGAAAACTGGTCAGAAGCTTTTGCTACAACTAGGATAAGGACGCTTGGATTGCTGACCTTTCCAGAGGCATGTAAGCATTGAGGATGGATCCAGCCATGGCTTTGGTGCTAGCGTTGTCACTGATTGTCCCCAGGCTGACAGTGGCTGACTCTCCGCTCAGACTACACCGCTCTTTCTGGACATCGGCCTGCACCTCCAACCTGGGCAGACAAACTAGGAGTTTAGTGTCCGACATAATCGTAAAATTGAACGAGTCACTATATCCGTCTACGTTTGCCTTATCTTGTCTAGGAGGAGATAAGTACAGATATTATGGAAAGGTTTTCCAAGAGAAAGTCATTAAATGTATCCATTAAGACTTTTTGAACAACTTCCATCTCACAATAATCAACCAGATCAATTCAGTAAACTTTCTGGAATATTGGTGTCAATGAATCAGGACAGGCCTTCCTGATCCTGACCTCTTAGTTTGGGATATTAGTGACAACGCCCAATCTCAACTTCTTGCACACAACATGCATGTACCCTGTGCAGATTCATGAACATGCCTGCATGAAATTATCAGGAAACCTTTTTTGATTTACTTTTTGCAGGTCAAGCTACCAATGGTGTTGTTTTAAGGCTATAATCTTCACCATATGTTATTAAACAGAAATCTTTGATTGATGCTATGTGTGACAAATCATAGTTCATACTTGGGAACAATTGCTACAATGTGCAGCAGACAGAGACAGACACAACAATGGAGAGAAAGGTAGAGACCCTCCCAGTCTAGTCCATTACCTGTTGTAGCAACTACCGGACAGGCTGCCGGTGATACTGGCCCCAGCCAGGGCCGTGGTGCTGGCGTTGTCGCTCAGGTTGTCCCGTTGTGTGGAGCTCATGCCACAGCGCTCCATGTGGCTACCGCTAGCACTGAGGCTTAGGCCTGTCAGGCCACCCACGCTGGCCCCATCTCCCAGGCTGGGATTGTTAAGGCGCGTCTCCGCCACAGAGGTAGTGTCTAGGGAGGAAGGGGGACCAGAGAAATACTTTGTCAATTTATTCATTTACAGAGGTGTTTAATTTACAAAATTACCGTACTTAAGAACTGAGGAGAAAAAATGAGGGTGGTGAAAGAGGGAAATGGGGCAAAAGGATGGGGAGAGAAAGATGTATGAAGTATGAACCTATATAATATTTAAACAGATACATCAATGGCTTTATTGAAAGTCTTAATATAGGCTTTGGAACTCACACTGCAATAACAGATTGATGAATGCAGATGTGTAAATATGTGTCATCTTGTCTCACACCTCGTGTTCTTGGAAAGGTCAAAGTCTCTGCTGCCATTTGGATACATCATTATTATTCAGTGTTGACAGAAGCTGTGAGAAATGCAATTCCTGTCTCTCTCAACACCTCCTGGGAAAGCAATGAGTGCTTGGCCTCACACAGGTATCATCTTGGCGGTGACGAACACATACGCGGACAGGAAAGACTACCGAGACTGGGCCAGTCATTTCACACAGTATCACAGCTCCAACACTTGTCTACATCTTGCATCAACTGCCATGGCACCCCACACTCTACAAATCATACGTACACACAGGCACTGACAGATGCAAGTGTACTCATGTGTGCCATCCACCCACTTGCATGCACACGTGTGAGCACAAACAGGTACAGCAACACACCCTGTACCAAGGCAAAATAGTTGTTGCTAAATCCTCTGCAAGCTCAGACAATAAAACACAGTCCATGGGAAAGGAAAAAAAACAAACTATTGTTCAACATTTTCAACTAGGATTGAATTGACCAAATGGAAAAGTCCATCTTAGAGGGAACACTAGAGGAAGGGGTGTAGGGGTTCTCCGCTCACAGCATAAATTGGCTTTCTGTCGAATCTAGTCTTGTTCTAACTCTGGGATCTTAAAGGACAACATTTAACCATGCACATATACAGTGCATGGCATGGCACACCTATGGATGTTTCTTTATGTAGACAGTTCTCCAAATACTTAGGAGCTGTGCTAGATACCTTAACCAGAAGATGACGCCTATTATAACAGCATCAAATCTAATAGTTGCATTACAGGGTTGTGTATGTTTGTAAATCACAATTAAATAGTTCAATTAAATTATTTCCATTTTCTAGATGGTGAAACTACTCTTCAGCATGATAACGTTTGTACTTGTGAATAAAGACTTGATATAGTACGAAAAGCAAACCATGTTGAATGGAAAGCCAAGAAGCTGAGCATGAAAGATTGAGAGGGGTGACAAGAGATGAAGTGAATAAGACCACAACAGAGAGGCAGGGAGCAAAGCAGATTGAGAGAGAGGAATACATGCAGTAGGAGTTCACAGGACAGAGAAGGGCAATACGTTTATTGGCATGACTGTGCAATAAAGCTCTCTTTTAATCTGATGCAATGTTTCATTAATTCCTGACCTGCTTTTTCTTGTAGTTTTGCCTCTTTTAGGGTATTTTTGTACTCCCTCAGGGACCACATTGGAAACCAGTGGCATTGCTTTAATGCGTTATTCCTTGGGATGTATGCTCATGTATTTCCCCCAGTCAGTCAGAGACACTCACCTGTGGCTGCTGCCCCACTACCTATGTTGATGTCATTTTCGTCATCAAACTCTATTCGCACCCCTTTGCCATTGCCGGCAGACACTCCACAGCCACCGCTCCGGCACAGTGAGATTGGAACAACCCCGTAGACATACGCCAGCATGATGGGTACACCAATACCTATGGCATGCAGGTACACACACACACACACACACACACACACACACACACACACACACACACACACAGAGAGAGAGAGAGAGTTCTCTATTTACCAACACACTTTTCAGTAGAGATTTTGGGAACAGTGGAAGTTGTACACAAGCAAAATGGTAAGCAGTATAGATAGATCATCCTTCCCAAACATCCTAAAATTTGTTGACGGATAGCGAGAGTGTGATGTGGAAAGGGAGTTAGGTTAGAGGGAAAGAGGGGAAGAGAGGAAAAACACTTGTTCCTTACCGACAGTGACTGCTGCAACCACAGGCGACACAATCACAGAGAGTGTCACACCGCCAGCTATTACTAGGTTCCTCTTGTGTTGGGAAATGTCCTTGCCCTCATAGCGATTATGGATCTGTGGAAAACACAAGAGGCTGCATTTTTTCGGTTTCTGATTTCCCTTAATTGTCTAAGGAATTACAGGCTTTTGGCTTGCTGAAAATATAAATCTATTGGTTATAGTTAGTTTATAGTTATAGTATAAGCATAACATACTAGCCATCAAAACACCAAATGAAAACCTGCAAAAGCTTTTAAATCACTTGGGCATCACCAGCTTCTGATCAATCAGTGATTGTGATATTTCATCATGATCCCAAACCCAAGCCTACTCAGTGATGTCACCCCACCCACCTTTTGGTTTCCAATGAGCTCAAGCATTTCCAACATGTCAGCCTCTGTCTTTTAGAGACCATTTAAAAAATGTATTGGAATTAGAGCCCAGAGCTAGTCGAGTGGTTAAGCCGACCGTCTCTGGAGCCACATTATTTAACTCCACCAGAGTTTTCTTTCCTGTGTCTCCCTCTCTGTTTCCCAACTGTCTGAATATGCCGTGTTTGGAGCACTGCTTTTCTATATCATTAATTTCCTTGGTTATAGCCCTCACCTTTCTGCCCACGTAGACTGGGATGCCAATGATCATGGCGGGGATGGCGATGCCGGCAATGAGGGCGATGCCTACGGGAGCACCCACCAGCGTGCCCAGCTGCCACAGAATCTTCTTCTTCCTGCTCCAGGGCTTCTTCCCCCAGAAGGTACAGCCTGACGGACTGCGAGATTGAGAGAAAGGAAGTGGGTCACCAGGGCAGAGTGTGTGTATCATTACATTACGGCATTTATCGAAAGCGACTTGCATATCATCATACCATTGGCAGAGGCAAGAAGCCATCCTGCTCAATCTGGTTTTAGGTGTCTTGCTCAAGGACACTACGGCAGATTATTTTCTCCCCGGGAGGAGCTGGAATCAAACCTTAAACGTTGCGGTTGCTGGGCGGGAACTCTACCTCCTGAGTCCTTGCCGCCCTGTGTATCATGGTTATAATAGCTTAATAAAATTGAATCTAAGGCTAAAACTACACATGAACAGTGATGTATGTAAAGAAACAAACTATGATCTTTGCCTCCAGAAGTAACAACTAGTAATCAATGGGTCACAAATCAACAATTACTACATTGATACATAACACGCCCATCCAAAATTAGTTTTCTATGTGTTGATGAAACAGATTCAATCAACACAATGGTCACTGGGCTGAATTCTGAAGTACTAAAATGTAAATAGAAACTAAACCAACTAAAACATTTCTGAAAAACTAGAAAATCAAAGTCAGAAAACAAACAGAAATTCAACGCAATATCAAAACATTGAAAGGAAACACAAAACTGTAATAACCTTGCCAGTTGTACATTTGTCTCACCTCAGGTAGTGCAGGTCAGAGATCTCCTTCATGCAGAGCCAGCAGAATTCGCAGCCGCAGACAGCACAGGTCATGTGATTACAGCTGCCATCATTCATCTTGATGATGTAGGCAGCGCAGCGCGGACAAGGCTTGATGTCATCACCTAGTGAAAAGGGGTGGGAGGGATATTTATGTGTTGCATATTTTTTGGTGCACATTAATGGTGTGTATATTGTATATGAACATGTCTGTGCATAGTGTGAGGGTCACCATACATTGCATTACGGCATTTAGCAGACGCTTTTATCCAAAGCGAATGCAAGCCATGCATCTATACTGCTTGATTTAATTATAGATGGATGTGGTTATGTGTTTGCTAAGGCAGGGCTCGAAATTAACTTTTTCACTTGGTAGCACTGGTGCTCCCAACTTCAAAAGTTAGGAGCACCAGCCAAAAGTTAGTAGCACCAGCCAAAAATTGGTAGCACCATATGTAAAAAAAAAAATTTGTATACAAAACAACATAACAGTACGGCTTACAAGTAACAAAAAACAGTGAAAGTAGCCTTAAAAACGCACGATAGGCCACAACTGGGGCTTTACGCAATATCCTGGCTCTCTGTCCCGCTTCCATCCATCTCACACTGCGCCGAGGACACAGGCAGGACCAACATGGTCCTTACTAGATGAAGGATGTTCTGAAGCTAAAATCATTTAAATATCATTATCAGGGTAGAAGTTTTCATGGCAGCATAACAATACAGCCATTTCTTAATGAAATACAATCCAACTGTAACTGGTTGGTTTTTATATGGACTTTTAACACAGAAACATTCAGATGAAGATATTTTGATTAATCACTTCCATGTTGTATCTTT
>OMOT01026488.1:0-10584 GCA_900312575.1 Acanthochaenus luetkenii | reverse complement strand
TGCGTATGCACACACACACACACGGGCACACTCACACATGCGCACACACACACACTCTTATGACCCTCATGGAAGACCATCTATCCCCAGCATCTCATCTTCGTTACAAACACACACGCGCGCACACACATGCACACACACACACACACAGTCGCTCTCTCTCTCTCTCACACATACACATGTACACGCTCAAGCACACCTCCTCCCGTCATCCAGGAGAGCTATCTGTTGTGCGGCTGGTTGCGGCCCCTAGCTCAAGGCCCTTCTCCCAAGATGTGTCATCAGTCATTTAAAGCAATTAAGCACTTCTCAATGAGAATAGCCGCGCTCTTCCTTGAGCAAGACGGAGGGGAGCGATTCGCAAAGCCATTTTCTACCAAATCCTATTAAAGGTGGGAAAGGGAGGAGAGAAAAAAACGAGGTTGAAGACTTAAAATGGAGGGCTTTTATTTAAGGACTAGGAGGTATTACAGGCCAGATTACTCCCGGCTTATGTTCCTCGTCGGGGAAATTACATTCCCCCGTTTTTCTGTGTGCCCAGGCTTTGGAGTCGGTGATGAGAATCACCTTAAGTCTCTCTTGTTTTTCACTTCTCCACTTCGGCGGGTTGTTCTTGTTCTTGTTGCCGTGTTTTGCTAGAAAGATTTCTGTTTTTCCACTTTTATTGGCACCTACTGAGCTTTTAGATACCTCTCGGGGTATGTTTTTAGGGCTAGGGTTAATGTCAATTCTCTCCGGTTCTTTCCAGGGAAATTACTTTTTCATTCCAAGATCTAGTCTTAATTATTGATAGCAAGGCAAAGACATGAGCAGGAATTTCACGAGATAAAACAGTTGCGCCTCGATCTCAGCAGGGTTTGAAATTATACACCATGTAAACACAGCTATGAATCGTATACATAAAAACAAAACATATCCCTACTTTGATCGTGCTATTCATTCTGTAGTTCCACTGTTTACCTCTCAATACAATACCGACATTTCATGATTATTTTATCCCACCATGCCACAAAATCAATATGAATGTCAATGAAAACAGAATGTGTATGTACTTCTTAATTATACCCCTTAGTATGTTACTGCAAAGTTATTTGTCCAATATATGTTACACAACATCATGGGTTCGAGACCTGCACACCATCCTTCTTTCTCTTTCTACCTCTTTCTTTCTGTCACTCTTCTTGCTGTGTAATGAAGCAGAAATGTCATAAAAAGTAAAGAATTGTTTGGAAGAAATAGTTGTGTTTTCCTCTTTCTAGCTGCCAGAAGGCACAAAGAATGATCTAGAAACCAGATGATCTAAACATGCCTATGCAGTTCTAGTTTACTCAAATTGAGAAAGAGCAATATGCATTATAGATAGATGCATGTTGGGAGACTTTTACAGTTTAGCAAAGGTGACTTCTAATGGATCAGGCCCAAATTGTAACCTTAACGTGGATCAGTTACAGGAGTCTGTAAAGTCATTATCCTCACCCTCGATCAGCCACTGTGCAACCCAAGGCGTCTTCACTGTTGGCCTTTTGCTTTGTAACTCGGGGCACATTCACCACTGGCCTTGCAGCCAAGACAGTGACTGTGTGTGTGTGTGTGCTTGACCGCATGCATGTGAAGACAGGCATGTGTGTGTACTAACTGTGTGTACATGTATGTGTGTGCGTGTGTATGTGTGTGTGTGTGTGTGTGCATGTGTGCGCTTGCCAAACTGTAAAACAGGTTTGGGGTTTATTTTTGTTACGTGAAAGCAAGGCTCAGTACTGCTGAAACAAACATCTGCAAAGAATAGACCTACTCATTTGGCGTTAATCAAAACAGCCTGACTTTATTCATGTAGCTGCAGCGATCTGCAAGCCTCTGGCAACAGCCAAGAGAAAGAAAACACAGATGCGTGCATGCCGCGCGCACACACACACACACAGAATAAAGGAGAAATTTGAATAAAAGGTCAAATAGCTTTATCAATAACTGTGGAAAATGTGTTTTGTGAGGAGAAGGAGCAGCCGACCTGACAGTGGCCACCGCCCTGATGAATAACCGCCAGGAGAATCAATAGGAAAGAGGAGTTGAGGTGGAGTGGGGGAACATTTTGTCATCCAACGGTACACTCCAATATCTAAGCTCATCCATCAAAGGCAGCAATGGCACTCCGTCTTCCGCTTTAATTGAAAGCACACTGAAACAAGTTATTTACATGACGGGATGGATTTGAACGGGTGCACGTCAGATGGCAGATTCGCTCTTGTGTGTTTGCTAAATGTTTGTTTCATGAGCTGACGCTCGACTGTCTCTGAACATGGCTGACTGTCAGCTTAAGATGGGAATGTAGACAAATGGCCTCGTATCAAGTCTTACACAAATGAAAAAAGGGTTATTTTTAAAGCAGATGTTAATTTACGTATATTCCCTGTAGTCATCACTGACAATCAAAAAGATCCCTTGAAAAAACAACAACAATAGGGTTCATAATCCTGTGAAATAGATTAGCTTAAAACAGAGCAATATATACATAATTTGAACCCTCAAAAAGCTCCTCATCACTTGACTTCTAGTAAGAAATGAAACAGCAAACCACAGTCTTGTGGTTTAAAGGCAACCCGGCATCTTTTTTTATTGTTCGTTTTCAAGTATGCCTTCTTTTTTTTCCTATGGCAAAATCCGCAGTTTGAATTTGGGTTGGCTGCCTTTGGTACTAAGGATGCTATACAGGTTTTATTTCATTTGAATTCACATATGGTTTAAGGGACCCCTACTGGGAATCCCCTTTTGACTCTCAATGACTTATGGGATTGTGTTTCTTCTCTGCATCCTGCTTTTTCTATCCAAATTCAAACTCTATGAATATATTGAACTGTGGATGTATGCCTACAGTTTGCTGTGGATCTTTTCAGTACTTATCACATCTCAAAATATACTGTTGCTTTTTAGATCATTCCCATAGCATATCACACATCAAACATTATAGGAATATTGACACTGGAAATTAGAGTGTTTCTCTGGACACGTTGTGTATGTTGCTCTCCGTAGTCGTACAATCAATAATAACACACACTTGATTTATTTTCTCCAATAATGGGTCAGATTTATTTTGGTAGTAGCCTAATGTGAGAAAACACCTCACCATACAATTGAGAGTAACATTTTTCAGTATTACCATAGGTAGTACTTCTCAGCTTGGCGAGTGCCAAACTTTCCTGAATGGACAACATTTGAGTGGAGTTTAATGTAAATTATATGATAGTCAAACATCTCCACCATTGTCCAAAATCCCTACGTTCTGCTACGCACAGTAGATAAGGAAACCGATGTTTCCCCCAAATCATCTGATGCTCATCTCTTTCAAAGTCTTGGGAGGTCCTGAAAGAACCAGTGATGTGCTGCTCTGTATCGTGTTTGCCCCGGGTGACCCAGTCTGAACTCCAGATGCTACTGTGTGTCACCATGTCACAACCAGAGCCAAAAAGGCCAGGGGGAGGAGACCCTGTCTGCCTGGGAGCCAGCGAACATCTGTCGAGCATATTCACATGTGTAGCAGACTCTTCAGACCACACCGACTCCACACTGCACAGCGCAGGATCCAGCGCCATGGAGACCGAAAACGTTGGAACCAAAACAGGGAGTGTTTCGGGGGACACGGCCAAGGCCAAAGTGTTTCGGGGGACACAGCCAAGGCCAAACAGGGCAAGCCAGGGCTTATTCACACTATAAGTAACCCAATTTCCCCTAAAGCTAAATTGACGTTTCTTTCAACTTGGTGCCATAAAGATGATTTGCCAACTGGTCTATATACAATATTCAAGTAAACGACTTGTTCTTACCATTTTGTGTTGTGAACATGTTCAGTTGGCCACGGCCTAGGCCAATTACCCTCGGCCCTGTTACGACAAAGTGTCGATTGGGATACCTTACACAGGGACTAGTCCAGTTTATTAGCGAGTAAATGGGTCCAGGGGGAGAAAAGTCATATTTTGACTTTTCTTTCTTTCCTTTTGAGCTTCCAAAGCAATTAAATAAAGCATGGGTTGAAATATCCCACAGCTTTGGACCTCAGCATTTATAGATAAAACAGATGTTTCTGGCATATGTAAAGGGTGAAATTTACATCCACTTTTATTCCAAAATGTCCTAAATACTCTTTCCGGTTATTGTCTGTATCCAGGCTGGGCCCCGGACGACGGAGGAGGGATTGGGAATGTACTGGAAAACCACAGCGAAGCGGGCCAGCCAAGTTCAGCGGGGAGTTCAAGGCTAAATCGATGCATATTTCCCGTTTAGTGGTGATGAGGCTAGCCAAATACACACTCTTCCCTCCAGACAGGATCTCAGCCTAAATTAAATAGTGATTGGAAGAGTCTCTTCCATTGGCGGGTATGAATTTCAGAAACGCTCATTTGCCTGCTTTGCTCTCCCAAAAATTCATATGGTTGAATTTTTCCCTGCCTTCCCAAATTCAGTCAAACTTATTAGCAGGGCATGGCGCGGAGCCAGTGTTTGTCTAAGACGAAGGCCTTTGCAGACTACATGAAGAAACCTTGGCCAGTCCAGATACATTTTCTCCACAGTCAGAGTTCTGACGCAGCCTTGGCTGGCGCTGGCTCTGTAACATGTGTTAATGCTGAAGAGGTTCAGTTATTTTAGCCGTGCATTTGAAGGTATGTTGACATATGGGGTATTTTGGCCAAACCCTGCCTGACCCGAAGCCATTGTGCATCGTTCTGTTCTCAGCTGCCTCTGGGGATCACAGCGGTGTTTGCTGTCCAATCAGCAGTGCGTAGCCTTTCAACATGTCAGCTGTTATCTGTAGGCTTTCAGTGTTGAGACTACTGGTTTGAAAAGTGAGAATATTCACTTGATTATATGAATGTTTTTGATGAAGTACTTAGAAACCTGAGAGGTGAAACACGTGGACCAATATTTTTGGAGGTTATTTGACCTCATCATTGAAACACATCTGCCTGGCCTAAGGGTTTGTGGGGGTAAATGAGCCTTGACGATTATTTTCATAAAAAGCAATAAAGACCAGTAATTATAAAAATGCCAATAAGAATTCATCTTTCAAAAATCTATAAAGCTATTAAGTCTGTAATTAAAAAGATGAGCGGCTAAGCCTTAGAAAATTGAATTTTCCTGCACAAGCGACTGTGAAGCTTCATCTAATGTTTGTTTTGCAAATTCTTCAACGAAAACATTAACTTTGAAATATTAATCCGATCCATGGTATTGATAGGAGTCCCCCATTAAAAGGCAGAGGCTCGTACTTCATACACATACGCTTCATTAGCTACACCTCGGCTGCAGATCCAAAGGGTCATTAACCCTCCATCTTGACACTTACACACACACACACACACACACACACAGTGTAGCAGACAAAGGATTCAAAATAGCTACTGTACCTAGCAACCTGCTGAAGTGGGTGAAAACTGTCATTTCACGTTAGAAATGGTCTCCATCGTGAGCAAAGGCTTATTAGCACCGAATAGCATCTTAAATGAATGTGACCCTTTTCTTTGCCTGTAGTTATCAGGCTTTCTCAATGTATATTTTTCAGTTTTGTTGATATTTTGTAATAGTTTTTTGCTAAATAGCGATTAACTTTGATCAACCTGTCTGCACCACACGGCTAAGGGCTTGTTTGTGTTATTGTTTTGGTGATTATCGTCATGAATGTTGTGTGTCCAGCAGGAGGAATTTCAGATTGTAACGTATAAAAAAATCATCAATCACGAGTTGCCTGAAATCATACGGAGCCAGATTTGAATTATACATTTGTCTATCTATTTTCTCCAGAGCTGTGTTGGAGACATTGCACTAGACAACGTCTTGTTTGTTCTTTGTGTGTGTTTGTGTGCGTGTACGTCTCTCTCTCATCCTAATGTTTTGATCTGGGGTGTGTGTTCGCAGTGGACATTAAGCCATCTCTTGGACCAGTAATGGGCTTTGATTCCCCAGGGTGGGTGCAGCGAGAGAGATGGCCACTTCTTTACATTAGCCAGTCAGGTATGACAGCGCCACGGCTCGCCTTCCCCTCGGCCAGCCCGGATAAATAATAAATGAAAGTGGTATTTCAGTTCTCCAAATCATCCGCAGGGTCAAGACTCCCTCTTCGCAGTGAACTTTGTAAGATGCGTGTAAAGGTTAGCGTCTCGGACAAGACAACCGTGCATTCGGCCCGCAACGCAAGTCGTTTATAAACATCCACCACAATATCCAACCCCCCTAGTTGTTGGCGAGGAGCTTCTTTTCCTGCTCCGAGTCTCCCCCCTCTGCCTCTGTGGGGGAATGGGGGGGGGATATACCAAGAGGAAAAGTTAGCATTCTCACAGAGCATACATCTGCCGCTAAGCTGGCATTTCGTATTGATTTTTCCCGAAGCCTGTAATTTTGAAAGCTTGTAACAGAAGATGAGGTAAATATCATTTTATTTGCTCAAATGGCTTCAGATTGGATTGGATTGAGATGAAAATGGTGGGGACAAGCAAATCTAGATGCGAAAGCAGCAATTTCACATAATTGTCTTCAGACCCGGTGCCAGAATATATCACTGTTGTTCTAAAACTGCCGGGCGAAAGAACTAGAAATGGACTGGAGTAAGTGAAGATACTTATTCCTCAAGTCTTTGACATGTTTTACTCTCTGCTGACAAATGTTCTCTGTGGTGCGGTTGCATTCATCCCTTTGTGAAGGGCGCTCGTATTTCAGCTCAAAATATCAGTTGCTCCAATGCAAATTACTACACTATATCACTGTTTGGCTATAGTGGGCTCTGAAAATACAATGTGCCAATACGCATATGTAAAGTATATGCAGATGATTTCAGACGTTGCCCTATTCATTCGTGTAGAATCAGGTGAATTCACAAATCAAAAAACACACAAACACACAAAGTATCCACAGACCAAAGCACAGTCAGTTTTAGAACATGTTGCCAATATACGTGAATGGATCCCTAATACAACAAATGATTTAATTATTGTTGTTGTTCCTCGTCACAATAAGATTGACCTCACACTTCCCCCGAGTGTCCCCGAGTTAATAACTACTGTTTATAACCTCCATCCCTGACAGCAGTTCTAGTTCATCTTTCTATTTACCCTGGAAGGTGAAGTTAACCGTCTTCATCTTATTGTAAAGAACCAGAGGAGAGTGACAGAGATCAGTGTATTGGTCATGGTGATGTGACTGTGCATAAAGTACATGGTAAGGCCCTACTGCGTGGACAAATATGGATGTTCTCTATTAGGCTGCTGCAATGGGACTTCAGACTCACCAGTCATTTGTCTTGATGGTGTGATGTAAAAAAGTATATATCTTCTAAGCTGCTGTTTGCTGTTTCTTCACAATAAATTGTGGAAATATCATTATTTCACTGTGACTTGTTTCCTTATGTGTCGTGTATCAGAACACGGTCAAGGTAACGGACTAAATACCCTTTTCAATGAGACAAGAGGATGCTTCCTATCTGTCGCTCCTGTGTGTTTGGACATTACCGCACATTCGGCATACATCTGTCCCAGAGTTTTACCTTTCCTGTCTGTCTTCCAGTCCATCCATCCACCCGTCCGTCCACCCATCCATCAAGTGGGCTACTTAAGCCAGAAACTCATCAGAACAAAGCAATCAGCCCGCTGTGTCAATCCCCTTTTCATTAGACGCACATACATATATATGTATACGGTGTGTGTCTGTGTAGGTTTATGTGCATGCATGTGAATGTGCATGTTTGTGTGTGTGTGTTTGTGTGTGTGTACAGTGTGAGTGCTTATTAGCCGAGGTCAGCTAATTATTTGGCCAGGCTAATGAAGGTCACTGTGCTTGTCTGTCTCCATGCTGACGGCCTGTACCTGATTGAGATAAGTACTCCCCTTCGACCCTCCAACGTCATCTGTCATCCTGATCGAGGGGCCGTGTGGCATTGTGTCTGCCTTAGTAACAGAGAAACACCTTTCCTTTAACCTTGTGCCTACGTTTATTGTATACTTTTGTACTGTGCCACGATATACAATACTGCAATACTTCTATTGTGTAACTTGTTGCAAGCGTACATTGTTATACTCTGCATGTATCTTCTTATGATGTACTGTAGACTTCTTTCATGCAGACTTTGTACACTGAATGGAATTTGCCATCAGATTTGCTACTTTATTTTGTATAGAGGTGAGCAAATAAAGTACAGTATCTTCCACATTCAGTAGAGAGATCCAAAATGCAGGGTAGTATTGTTCATATAGATACAGGCTTGTCACGATAGAAACTGTGCGCACAGCATGGTTCCATTATCATGGATGGCCAAAACCAAATTAGGTAGATTTGATTTGATTTGAACCGTTAAATCACATATTCACTTACCTGGATGCTTAATGAACTCAACGACATTGTCTATTATTCTTGTATCCTGCATGATTAGCACTCTGTGTGTCGAGGCTGCCTTAGCTGTCGCTCATTCCCAATCACATACAGGACTCTGCTATTGTATGTGTGAGCACTGGATGATTATAACAGACATAGAGGAGATCTTGACTCTGTCAGTGCACACAATTTAGAAAAGGACATGGCCAATGTAGAGTTTGATTGCTAAATGAGATATCCATCATTTCATAAAAAGGGAGACACCTATTGTTATAGAATGATTTCTAACATGACAATAAAAATCATTTTGGAAATGAGTTTAACCACTAAGTCATTCATTTCGAGTTTCTTAAACACAATTATAATATTGTATAGTGTTTTGAGATTAAATATCTCAAATATAGTCACACAATCACGTCCATATACGTATGCCTTTCATTTAGCATGTGGATGCATGTAGAAAACAAAAAGATAAAAGATGACCTGAACGGTTAGGTGGAGTCTCCTGGCAAGGTCGGCGGTTCAAGTCCTGCTCCTCCCGGGAAAAAAATCTGTCGTAGTGTCCTTGAGCAAGACACCTAACCTCAAATTGCTCCCGTTGAGCAGGTTGGTACCTTGCATGGCTGCCTCCGCCAACGGTATGACATGTAAGTCGCTTTGGATAAAAGCGGCTCCTAAATGCTGTAATGTAATGTATTATGAACAAAATACACCCAGTTTTTCTCAAGTCATGAAAATACTTTTTGGAAAGAGGTGTTTTTCATCCAACAGCAATGATAGCCTCTTAGGCAAAATTGCTAATTAGATGGCCAGCAAAGGCACTCTCCAAAATTCTAAGCTTTTTTTTAAAATAGAGACTGGGTCCAACATTTCTTCTCCAGCAGTCCTAATCCCGCTCTACCTAGCTCTGCAGGCCCCGGCATCTCTAACAAGCAGCGGATACAGCGCCGGATTACTGTAGGCGTTAAATCAATAGCTGCTGGTCTCCGAGGCACAGCTATAGATTATGAATCAGTGTTGGTGAGCAGAGCGCCATGGTGGCGAAAGGGAGTAGGGAGGGAGACAGAGTGAGGAGGGGGAGAGAGAGGGGGGGGGGACCAATTGGCTCCATCATAATGACGCACAGTGTCGTCGTATTGTCTTGAAATATATTGATTTTGAATGACAATAGCAAAGAACTGGGCAGGGTGAAACAATGCCTTTTCCAAACGTACTGTACTGAGTTTTCAATGAGTTTAGTTTTTGTAACAGTAAATAAACAACAACAACAAAATATATAATGGTCTCTCACAATATGTCCATATTCAGCATTCCAAGGAAGCGAAACCGACCGACTTCACCGTTGATGCCTTTCTAACATTCTGCAATAGGTATTCAATGGTTAGGCTTTCGGGGTCATGAGACATCTTCTACACGTGGAGGAAAATATCACCAGTCAATTACAATTCAGGACATGGAAATATAGGAGATGCAAGGTTTTAGCAGAGCCCTGGCGATATCTATATAACTGATCTACGGCAACAAAGCCCATTAACCTGTGTTGAACCTTTGGTAATCTCCACAGTGAGCTCCACTGTCTCCAGCCCACAGTTTAATTCAAAGCCCTCTGAGTCCTGTTTACAGATGGTATCTAAGTGGCTTGATTCAACTGCCAATGAATATTGGCATGTGTCTACACCCCACAGACCCTGCTATTAGGGGTGGAGACCACAGGGTTAGCCAAACACAAACTGAACATGACATCTCCCTCGCCTCCGCAAGTCCAAACGCACGCGCGCACGCATGCACGCACACACAAGCACGCACATCCACAGTCGTGCATATACACGAGAAAAACAACAACAACTGGACTTGCACACACATAACTCTCAGAAATATGCAAACACAAAAAGGGGGAAATAGGCATCTGCTCACATGCACCCACACACACCCGTACACACACACACACACACACACAAACAAACATCACACACACTGCAACCTTCCTATAGGGTGGGTTACTAGACCCACACTGCCCCCTGGCTCGCCTCGCCTCTCTCTGTTTGTCGAGCAGCGAAGACGCCTGAGGAATAACTTGTCTCCCACCACAGATTCAGGGTCAGATTACCCCGGACCAGCTCCCCAACCTTAACCATTAGAGGGATAAGAAAATATCTGCTCTGGGATCAGTGGTGAGTGAGTTCTGTGTCAGGCCCTCGGGAGCCACGAGGTGGGAACAGGGTCAACCCAGGCTACCGT
>OMOT01026486.1:3462-18637 GCA_900312575.1 Acanthochaenus luetkenii | reverse complement strand
TGAATAAGGTAGTGAGTGACGTGGGAGGTGTGGTGTGAGAGAGGGAGTAGGAGGGAGCAAGTATAGGACCAGGGAGAGTGGATGCCGGAGCGGAAGACGGGGTACGCTGTGTGCCAAACCCTGACCGTCCGAGGACCCTGCTGGTGCCGAAGCTGTGCACTACTGCCCTCCTCCTGCATTGACCCAGGACTACCTAAGAGACTAGTTGCCTCAACCCATGGACTCAGAGCTGGCTGTTTGTATAGTAAAGAGTAAATAAACCCTGGTTTTGATCGTTAACCCCGTTTGGACATTGTGTTGCTTCCTGTGTTTCTCATCTCTGGCAGCGGTGGAGACCCGTATGAGAGGCGGGTTGCCACAATATGTTACATACACCTTTTGGTTGACAGCAAAAGAGGAGAAGAGGATAGAGGGGGAGAGAAGGAAAGAGCATGATGGAGTCAGCAGAGAGAGAGAGCAAGAACCAGGTGAGAAAGTGGACAGATAGTCAAGACCACATGGCAGCGCTGTATAAATGCATTGCATTTTCTTTTTATTCTAATATGCCAAGGCAGCGTATGTTTTGCCCACATTCATAGTGGACATAATGGTGTATTGATATACTGTTATTAAATGTGGATTATCCCAAACCTCTTCTAATATTTATTAATGTCACGAATACTCTGCTTTATTATAAGAAAATGTAATTGTATGTAATTTATCATTGAATAAGAATATGATTGTGTGTGATTGTCAGTGCAAAGAAGGAGAGAGGGAGATAGAGAGAGAGGGAAAGAACAGGAATAACCAGGAGAAAATAACCTAGATAGTGGGGAGAGAGATGTGTGTGTGAGTTTAAAATAACACTGTAAATAACAAAGGCTGTTTAACCTAACCTACCAATAGTTAAAAACTGTTAAAAATATACATGAACACCACCACAAAGAAAAGTAATCCTCTTGCCATATGTGGCCTATCTATTTGTTTATTACATCAGAAGGAATGCATCACCAACTGTTCACAGAACAGCTTTAGCTAATTGGTTCTAAACGTTTGACATCTCTATCGACTGTTAACTTAGCTTTGTCTGGAGACCATTTTTAATATATTGTAACTTTTGAATAATTCATATGTGAGACGATACAATTGTATTTCATTGTTATGTATTTTTTCATCACACATTAAATGCATAATATTTTGCATAATACTTACTTGATTATGTTATGTTTATTTAGGATCTTCATTAGTTATTACCTCAGTAAAAACTGTTACTCCTGGGGTCCACACAAAAGATAAAATAATGTGTTTTGTGGCTGAACATTAAAGTAAGTTTTCTCAAATTTGATTACGTCTTTCTAGTCATAACTGAGAAGTTGATGTATATGAATAAATGCTTTTAATAACAGGTCTAAAATGGTCAGCAGATGGTCTCTCACTCATTTTCTTTTTGACATTAACGCTTAACAATCGAAAGCAGCTGGCTGTTGTTATAGAGTAAAAACCGATGGACCAGTGTGCCACAGCGCTACCATGGACGCCGTTGAAATAACAGTCTATTTAATGACTTTGTTATTATATATTATTTGAGACCCCCAAAAACATTGATTTAGATAATTTCAGTGTCAATCCATGGGTCTGGGACCCCCCGTATTTCGCACATTGTGTAGCATGATAACTTGGAACCTATGCTAACTTTCAGTTGGCAAATGGCAATCTCCAACAAATAAAGTAGAAAAACTAAAAACAGTTCCAGTTTCATACTTTTACTTTCGACACAAAAAATACAGTTTCATGAGTAACATCTGTCATGACATTATATATATATATATATATACATGTATACTTGCAGGGGATTTATTTATTCAACTATCCTCTGCAACATACTGTGCTTATTATGTCAGAATTTGTGCATCAGCCCACATTATGAAACTTCCAAATCAATTTACAATGATCTCAATAGGTTCTGAATACCTAAAATGACAAGGGGTGGATTTGTGCCAAATGCATTGGATAGATGTTTTAGGTTTTTTTTTTTTTTTGGGGGTGCAGCAGCAGCAGGGATAATGGAGGAGAGGGGATAAGAGAGGCAAAGATAAGGGATGAGTTGTTGAGTGGATGAGGGATAATGAGTAACGGTCCAGTTTTGGAAGGCATGGCATCGCGTGGGAATTCTGAAGAGGACTGATTCAGGCCGGATGAGAGAGGAAGCTGATTATCCATCCTCCCTTTGTGAGTGGGATCAGGATCAGCAAGCAAATCCTCCACTTGGAGAGGAGAGGAGAGGAGAGGAGAGACAATGAATGGAGAGAAGATGGGGAAAAGGGAGATGAGATGGGAAGTAAAAGAAAGAGGGGGTGGAGGAGAGAAGAGGAGAGGAAAGGAGAGGAGAGAATAAATGGAGAGAAGATGGGAAAAAAGGAGATGAGATGGGGAAGTAAAAGAAAGAGGAAATGTCGGAGAGAAATCAGATTTTACCCTTTGTGCCTTGATTTGGCATATGCAATGCAATCAAGTTATCTGGAATTGCTGTCTGCACCTACCATGCATGATTATGTGCATATATATATATATGATTATACTCTAATCTGTGTAGTCTGATTTTAGCCCTCATTAGCCACTCTATTTTATTTAAAACTGCTTTCTCTCTGTTCCCCTGCTTTTCTTCGTCTTTTTTTCAGTCTCTGATGATTAAATGAACTCAGAAATATCTTGCTCTAAAACCCCTCTCTGTTCATGTTCGTCATGGGAACAAGAGAAGCCAGGCTAATTGCATGTGCTTTTGCATTTGATGGATATTCAGTGATACTGACGTGTGTGTGTGTGGGCGTGCGTGTGTGTGCGCGTGCGTAATTTGTCTTGGTCCTTGGTTTGATTTCCTTTGCCAGACATCCCTACCTCTCCCTGCTACCTGCAGCAATACAGGAGCCATTAGACACTCGCTGAGTGATGAGACGAAGCAGGTTTCATTAAAAAGACATTTGGTGAAGACTGGAGGCCTTGAGTTGACGAGAATCGAGAGACAAGGCTCATGTTTGTCTTGGAGGGGGGAGCCGAGTGACTCAGAGGCTCGGATTTCATACTGCAAAATCGAAACATTTCTGCCACTCAAATAAACAGTGACTGAGAGGGAGCCAAGGTTGAATGGCAATGAGAGGGAGGCAGGTGTGCATGCATGCGTGCGCGCTGGTAGGAGAAAGTGAGGGATGGAGGAAGTCATTGGCGAATGTTTAGAATGCACTAGTGAAACCGAGACACTGCCCCTACCACCTGTCGGTGAAGGGTGGATTAACAAGGACTAACAGAGGGAGAACTCCTCCTCACTGCCTCTACAACCCTGTCCCAGGCAAAGAGTGCGTTAATGTAGAGGCAGACCTGAGGAATGGAGTTCAGATAAGGAGGAGGCTCATGCTGAAGGCTGATGGACTGTAAATTACCCACCTCAACAAGCCATTTCACCTAGTATTGAATCTTACATTTTTCTTTTTCTTAAAACGATGGAAAAGAAACCCTACCAATTACATAATGGCATCATTTCACTTGCTTGATTGTATTGCATTGATCCGCCTTATTCTGCCATGTTTCAATACTAGAAACTTTCAAGACACTTGTTTCTAGAAAACATAAATGCATTGAAAACAAGTGGAAGTATCTCACCCCATTGGTAGAAGTTTTCACTTGTTTGAAGAAAAATAAGATTGAATATGAGAGTCAAGTTTTGCAGTGTGGATGTTGGATACATAGGAGACATAGGGGGCAACAGGTGAGAATGATGTGTTGGGAAGTTGGATTAGGCTGAGGAGAAAGGAGGTGAAGGAATAATGTTGGGAAAAAGAGACGATTTGTAATACTATTTGACGAGCACAAATGCATGCACACACACACACACACACAGAAATGCAGAGAGCTCCCACTGAGTTAGAGAGATGCCCCCAGAGAAGGAAGCCAGTCATGAAATTACTAAACAAATAGAGGCTTATAGGCTCCCCAGCTCAGCTATTTTGAGCCCGATATGGTGTATGTGTGCCTGATGGATATAGAAGAGGAGGATGATAATGATATTGATATTGATGAAGATGATGATCATGGTGACGGTGATAATGATAATTGATTGATAGTTGCCAACATCAAAATTCTAAGTCAAAGCCCACTGTCATAATTTCTTAGAATTGGGACAAACCAGGTCTTCATTTAGAAAAAATATAATCCGATTTATAGAACTATTTCTCAGCTATCAAGCAATGTTTTGGTGCAACCTCCTGATTTTGACACATTTCTTCAGCCTCAAAATCTTCCTTTTTCCTCCATAGTTACACAGATGTACAATTAAATGTTGAAATGTTGCTTACTTACATTTATTACACCACCCTGAATATATTCCTAATACAAATGTCAGAAGAAATGGGGAGAAAATGATATTTACTTTTAGTACACATGTTAATGAAACATTAACAAGACATATTAGTATTTACTATGATCATAAATGATTGTCAGGCTACCATAAAATATGCTTTGGAGATATTTGTCAACACCATCAAACAGAAAACCTGATGCTGTTGACGTCTGACAGCATTGACAAAATACTACACATCATCCATGGCTTTGTTCCAAACGGGAAAAATGCTGCCTAATCAGGCACCGAGAAATAGGCAATGTGGTCACTGAATATTCATTCTGTTTAAATGTACAATGCTTATTTACTATGTTTGTTCCAAAATTCGGAACAAAAGTATTAACATGGACATTGGAGTCTAGACATTCCTGCGTAAGCGAAAATGACGTCATGACGTACACACTGCCTCGGAATCCTGTCTGAAACCAGATTAGGTTGTAGGAACCTCCATACAATAACGCTGTTCTGAAGGACGTTGACTGATCAGACAGTGAGGCAGCAGCCTTCTGATTGGGTCACAGCCCATGTGTTCTACACAGAAGCTATTTTGTTTCCCCTCTGTTGCCAGCTACCTCTAGGCCCTACTTAAAATGAAGACATTTAGTCCACTATTTTAAACAAATCTCTCCATTATAAATATATTATAAAAAGACATTTATAGAGTCAGATGATAATAAACATTATTTAAAATTCACTTGTGATGATGCTCATGCTTCTTTTTCAGTTAATACTTTTAATCAACTTTAAAGAACTTGAAATAACTTTTTAATACATATTTTGATCCCCGTGAAGTTGTGATCGCTTATACATAATTTCCATAAAGTATAAACTAATACACAATGAATAGAGGGTTTGTGCTAGGGGCTTTCTAATGACCTCCTCTGATAAGTTTGAACATTAAAATGGTATTAATTTTCAACAAGAGCAGCACTTACTTTTCATGTATTGTACCAGGTCTCAATAATCAGTGCAGTATTCATGTTCTCTCTCTCTCTCTCTCTCTCTCTCTCTCTTCCAATCCCCTTTCTCTCTCTCTCTCTCTCTCTCTTCCAATCCCCTTACAGTTTATCTCTTTCCGTTTACCATGTCCACTCATCTTCTATAGGCTCTCCATACTTCTCCTCCCTCCCTCCCTCCATCCCTAACTAATTCCCCTCCCTGTAGAGGAGCTCCATGCCTTTGTCCTGCTCTGTGGCAAGCGGGTCCAGGACCCTCAGCCCTAATCCCCTTCGTGGGCTGACAAGGAGAGGTGGTGGCCTTGAGCCTCTGGAGTGTTGGGCCTGAATCTAATGTAATGATTCATTCTGTCCGACTCTGCCGAGAGGTGGCTGCAGCCTTGGAGAGCGACAGAAGACCTCTGTCCTTTCTTTTGTGACGTAGAAGGAGAGGTGAGCGGGAAAAACATGTTTCATCAGAGGAAAATACCACAACATTGTTTTTGTGAGTGAGTGAGACAGAGAAGGTGTGTGAGACAGAGATAGATAGATAGATAGATAGATAGATAGATAGATAGATAGATAGATAGATAGATAGATAGATAGATAGATAGATAATCTCTCTCTTTTTGTATTGGTGCTTAGGCGAAGACACATCACACACGTAGAAGTAAGCAGTCTAATCACCCATCATTGTCTTTCAACTTCAGGGCTTGGATGTTGAGGTTTTCTATTCTCTTCTGCCAGCCCTGCAACTCTCTGGCAAAGGACGAAAGTTGACCAAAAAATACAAATGAATTATTGAGTGATGCAGAAAAAACTAGAGCTTTATGTGCTGCTCAAGCGCCCATTTAACCCTAAGTAATTACTTGGCTTCCGAGCATATGAAATATATCAGAGCTCACTTGAGAGACACTAAAATATTTGGGAGTGGGAGACACATGGAAGCAGGTTGAGGGAGTGACAGCTGATGAGCTGTTGAGACAGACACACACACACACAAATGCTACTACTCTCTCACATACACACACATGGATATGCAACCAATGTATTATGTTGGTAATACGTTGGTTTATGTTTCACCAATAATCAATTTTCCGTTTCTGTTCACATTCTGTTGTTGTTTTTTTGTATATAACTGTCTGTATATATTTATTTTGGTGAGCTTTTTTATTTAGTTAATTGTGTTTTTGTTTTGTGACCTTTGACATTTTGGGGTTACTTCCTGTGAATTTGTGCTGTTCTCCTCTGGAAGCCTTGCTGAGGAGAGGTAAGTCTATACAAGTGCTCATGCCAATAAAATGTTAGAATGGCGGTAGAAATGCTAAACAGAGGTGCAAATCTTGTGCAGGTCATAAATGTTGTTCTATGTTTAGTTGTATGTTTATTTCAGCTGAGGAGAGGTGTACGTGTAGAAACCTGTCATGTGAAGTTGCTGTACTGGTATTTTTGTGTTTTACACAGAATAAATCCCTCCAACTGGCAAGGCAACAGTTGTCCTCGTCTCATTCCTCATCATCCACAAACACAACGCAGAGTTTGTAGCAAAGTGTCAGGCCAAATTTGGAGTGAATTTAGCTCATGTACAAGCACCATATTTACTCTCTCTCACCCAGCTCTCAGCACAGCAATTTGTTTTGAAAAGGGATAATCTCAAAGGAGATCAAATACAAAACGTGCTCACCAACAGCAGTGAGCGAGCGCTCCGTCCAGAGAAAGCTGGACTCGCCAACGATGGCTGAAGCTCTTCACCACTTCCACTCATCACCAGCCACCAAGAATAATGATACAATACATTTTGGGTCCGAGAAGTGCATAGTTTACTGACGTCACGGTACATGACATGACATCACGTTTCTGGGTAGTGAAGTTCTCAAAATTTAAACAGTTACCTCTCGCTGCCATTGGGGGGGCGCCAATGTGCGAAGTTGCCTAGTACAAATTTAGGCCTTTGGACAAGTGAGGCATAGATTGCGAAGAACGGGATGTAACTCAATATTAGAAAGGTGTATACTAATGTTTTGTACACTGTGTATACTGCAACAACCCAGCTCTCGTCCTTGGTGTACATGCCTTTTTCCTCACATCACTCGCGCTTCTACTTTCTTTTCCTCCTCACCCCCAACCCATGCGTGTATCGTCCAACGTTAATATTCAAACTTGTCAACCAGTAGCGGCTCAAAATAACCCAATCCATCCCTTACTGCGCACAGTGTGCGTGTGTGTGTATGACATGTGTTCACTTCTGGATGGCGGCAGCTCCTACAGGGCCTCGTGACGGAATATTGATTGCGGTGGATGATGATGGGGATGAGGCTGATGGGGATGAGGTGGCTTGCCTCAGGCACTAGTAATCAGAGATGTCCTCCAAGCTCCCTGCTTCACTTCCCTTTGATCAGGGGACCCAGATGGATCTTTGGGGAGGAAGGGAGGGAGAAATAAAGACTGAATCACAGAGTGGTACACACCACTAGCCCAAGGCAAGCAGCGCACTTTGAAGGAGGTAGCTCACACATGCTCACTGCTCAGATGGCTGATTGACAAACGACACAGCAAAACATAGCGCTCATGTCACAGCACAAGAGAAGACGGGGACTCAAACCGTCATCCCCCTTTATCCCCTCAACTTTTTCCGTCCGTCTGTGGTTTGCTTCATCTTCAGTTTGATTGAAGTCTAATTCTGTCTAGACTGGTCTCATTTTACATTGTGCGAGAGATGCAAGACAATTGGAAGTTGGATTTTCTCAGTGTATTGCTGTGAAGTTAGTTGCTAGAAAAAATAGGTTACTTTTCTTTTTAGCTCCAATGCATTTGATATATTAGAAAGTTTGATAACATTGATCACATGGTCACCCCAATGTATGCTCTCGTCACTTCCTATGTACATTAATTGTACATCACCACAATTAAATGTACATATCCATCGGTACTACTTCACTTTCATTCTTACTGTCTATATTCCCCATCTTTTATGGCTCTGGAATTGCTGCTAATGTTTGATTGTTATGTATACCGGTATGTTTGCTACTCTTGCACTTATTTGTGATCCTTCTAACTATTCATGTTGTTTTTTTACATTTTACATGTTGCTTGCCATGTCCTAAGGATTTCACTGCTCGGAATGACCTTGTGTTATACTGTGCACTTTTCAGGCTATATTTCCCACAAAATTTCTTCCAGTAGATGGGTAAGTTAATACATTTAGGAGGCACAATTTGTATAGGGGCTGTATAAGTATATATAATATATAGTATATAAAGTATAAGAACCTGTCTCCTCGTGGACTGTACTCCCGCTAATGCTGGACTTTCCTCGTGTTTCCCTGATGGACTATAAGCATGTAAGCCTGGACTATGCTCGTGTGTAATGCTGGACTCTGCATATAAACCTGCCTGTACCTGAGAGGTAATAAAGCTGTGTGTTTCAAACGTAAAACCCCGCTGTGGACATTGTTGCTTCCTGGTTTGTCATCTCCGGCCCGGTGGAGCCCCGGTTTAGAGACGGGGCTTGTCACAATATTTAATGAACCCTATGTGAGTTACCTCATTCAGTTTAAAGACACAACTTAAAAAAACGTTAAACTTTTAAATAGTCTTTCCCAATGCTACACATCCATTTCGGGGAATGTATGTATGTATATACTCAATAGATAGATAGATGGATGGATGGGTGGATGCATACGTACATAGAAAGACAGATGAGGAAGGAGTTACCCAATATAAATAAAATGGTATAGTCTGTTCTGTTTTGTAGATACAATCTGAAGATGGCTAATATCTAAATAAAATGATTTGTGATTTTCACTTCTATTATTTTGTTAGAGTAGGTGTCACATTGGTTATTTTTTTCAAATGGTGGAAATATTTTCAAAATCTTGGTGTTAGTTTACTTGCTTGAGGATATTCTAAACAACAAGACCTTGTCAGATACTGCTTTTCACCGTTGATAACTGAACATGCCCACATGTTGACAAGGCTCATTAAACATAAGGCTCCATGTGTTTTTATTTTTATTATTCACAGGTACATCATGATTCCCATTAGCCAGAGAGCTGGCGTTTACTTAATCAAAACATTGTATATTTACCTGGGAGGTATGATACCGCAGCTTGTTTAACATGAAGCTTTGAGAATTGAGACAAATTAGAGAGGGAGGGTGGGAGAGAGAGAGGAAGAGAAAAAGAGAGAGGGATTTTGTGTGTGAAATGAGTGAGCAAAAACTTTCTGTCCCAACTTTCTGTCCCTTTCTTTTGACCTATTCCAACCCTCTTTCACACATTCTTTAACTCGCTCCCTCCTTTTCCTCCATCTCATGAAATGAAAGTTTCCGCCTCCTCCAGAGAAATGTAATTTCCTCTGTGGATGCTGCTGATGCTCTAAGCCTTTCTTTCTCACACCATTTCACTTAGGTCTTTTGAAAGGCAGGGAAGAACAGGCAGTCAGCTAGTGGAAAGTTGGGACACGTACTGTACTTCTCTGCTCCCCATTCATTTCATTGGTACATTTCTTCCATAAACTGTCAGACATGCATGTTGACCCTGCCATCTGTTTCTAGATACTGAGCTTTATGTGGAATAGGTGACAAAGGGTGATGGTGAATAATCATATATATCCTCCCTCTCAAACTCAATATCGGGCCCCCTCAAGGCTGTGTCCTCTCTCCATGGCTCTTTTCTCTGTACATCAATCATCTTGCATCCAAAGATAGCTCTGTGAACATATTCAAATACGCAGACGACACGACAATAACTGGACTCATCACCAACCAACAAAATCACCTGCTCAACAGAGTCTTTCAAATTCCTTGGAAATCACGTCAATACCTCCCTAAAATTGAATAATCATGCAGTCCACCTCATCAGTAAAGCACAAGACCTGTATTTCTTCAGACAGTGGAACAACATATGGTCAAATACTGGTTAAATTTCCAGTTCTTCACAGCCATCATTCAGAGTATACTGTGTATACTGTATATATACATCATCCATCACAGTTTGGTAGAGTAATCTGGACAGTCACTCACGTTCGCATATTCTCCCCGTGTTCGCGTGGGTTTCCTCCCACAGTCAATTTGTGTGTAGTGTAGTACATGATGTGATGTACTATGTATATGATGCATGCAATGTAAAGCCCTTTGAGACATGCTTGTATAAAAGGGCTATATAAATATTGAAGATTTATTATCTTTTGTAAAAATGTGTAAAGTACTTTGTTTTTAAATATTGGAATAAAAAGTGATTTTGTGAAAATGTAGTAGGCTTTAGTAATGAAATTATTTGAATGTTGTTGATTTGCCAAATAATTCACATGTGTTGACGTCGATGTCGTAATGATTGATATATGTTGGTCAAACATACATTTTGCAGTAAAAATTTAGAAACGTGTCCTTAGCAGGTCGGCAAAGTGTAAACTAGAAACAGAGAAAGAAGCGAAAGATGCAGCTTTGGTACAACAAATACTGTCTATCTCTATTTTTATATGATATGGTACAAAACAGGTGCAGCAAGGTGATGGTGTTGCTGCGTCTGCTAGCAGCAGTACTCGTGCAGCAGGTGCTACAGCGTCTAAGCTAGCCCGAGCTCGGAAGAAGCCGTCTGGGCGTTAAGACTGTATCTGACGCTATCTGTCAGCAACTGCAAGGGAGAGCGGTCCTTTACGAAATTGTCAAGGATTAAAACCGAACCAAGGACCAGAATGACAGAGATGCTTGAACATGCAGTCACTCATGGCCATCGAATCGGAACTCATCCTGGAGTTGGACTTAATCAATGACTTTTCTTCAAAGAAAGTGAAGAAAAACGTTAAGAAATGTTTCACTTGTTGTGTGGTATAAGCTGTGCTGTGGTTCTGTACTACATTTGATGGCCATTTATATATTATTTCCCTGTTTGTTGCTCTGGTTTTATTTAAACTGTGGTGTGTTTTGACTCCTAAAGATATAGACTTATATAGGCTACTGTGCTCTACCTGTACATGCCATGTATAGAACAAAATATTTAAATCTCATAATTTTACATGCTGTGAACTAAACTGAATTGAGTAATACATATGCTGTGATCTGAATCTGTGTGGTTGTGGGTTGCCCTGTGCTATTGTTATTGCACCTCAATGGCTTAAAGAAAGGAAATCCAGAAGGCAAAGATAAACGTTTACCTCTTACTCTTCCACTAATCCATAAAATGGTGCATCGGTTACGGCAATGTCCATTCAACCCTTACACAGAGTTTTCCTCACTGCTTTTTACGGGTTCTTAAGGCGTGGTGAATTCACAACTAATATTCTCTCTTTCAATCCTGAGCATGACCTCACTATGACAGATGTAATTATAGGTCCTCACCAATTCACACTAATGTAATATATGTTATAACTTGCTACTGATTATTGTCCTCTGTCTTCCATGACCCAGTACCTACAATCCTGCCAATCTGCATCCCCCAACGACCCTCTATACCTCACGGCTGCTGGCAATCCTTGGTTCTCCTCTAAACTCAAGCTGCTCTGTCGTCTACCACTCTTAAGGCAATGGGCCGATCGTCTTCATCAGCCTACGAACAGTATATTAGGCCTGATGCTAAATATATTTTAGAGGCCCAAACATGTATGAGTTCATGATGTCACCAGCTTTAAGTTCCTGGGAGTTCACATCTCAGAAGACCTCTCCTGGACCACCAACACCTATACCCTGGTGAAGAAGACCTACAAGCGCCTCTTCTTCCTGAGGAAACTGGCTAAACTCTGCCTATCCTCTCAGGTGTTGGTGAACTTCTACCGCTGTACCATTGAGAGCATCCTCACCACCTGCATCTAAGTCTGGTACAGCAACTGCACCATCAGCGACCGGAAATCATTGCAGAAGGCGATGAAAATCGGCCAACGCATCACCAAGACCTCACTCCCCTCCATCACTTCCGTGTATGAGAGGCGTTGCTAACGAAGGGCAGGCAACATCATCAGAGATGCCTCTCACCCCAACCATGGACTGTTTATCGCCCAACATGGTACTCGCTTTGGGGCTCGCCACCGCAGCCTCCTGGGCAGAACCAACAGGACTACTAACAGCTTTATCCCCTCAGCTGTCAGACTGTTGACAAAGCACTCTACCCCGTCACATACTGCTTAGCCCATGAAGATCATGATATGCCATTATGTTCTTAAATTGGTTGTACATATGCCTATAGTGTATATACCTCATATATAGTGTATTCTTTATGACATGTCCACCCACTGCACATTATACATTGCTGGCTCTTAATGTATATACTCTTCTACTGATTATTATTAGTATATGCATTGCTGTTTTGCACTCTGGTTAGACACACCTAATTTTGTTGCATTGTGCTTTTACTGTGTAATGACAATAAAGTGAATCTAATGTAATCTAATCTAATCAGTTTTTATGTTCTATATGGGGGGTTATGTTCTCCCTGACTAAGTATATACATTTACTGCTATTTCATAACCATTCATAAACATATTCAATATCAATACATGAGTTGTCCTGACTGAACTAAGATATTTTAACATTAAGAACAACATATTTCACAAACGGGTAAAACAGTTGGTCGATATACCTCAGGGTGTGCAGCTTCATGAAACAGTGTAAAAAAGGGTTACTACCAAGATTGAAAATCATAGTGGTGTTTGGAGCACACCTGAAAAAGGGATTAAGTATAGATAGATACTTTATTGTCATTATACCTTAGTACCATAATTTGGTTGACTGCTCTTTTTCCACAAGGAAACATAAAAAGTGCTGGAGTAAATCGTCTGTGCAAACAAATGTACTCTCTTATGTTACTATACCATAGTGATGTCTGGACTACCTGAAAGTCAGCTATTGAAACACCATAGTGATGTCAGCTCTGGAAACACCTTGAGTTTCAAGTTTTACAGACCACAAAACACTGGGTAGTCTTTCAAATCTGTATAAATAGTGGCGCCTCCAATTTTTGAAAAAAGTTTTAAATGTATTTCAAACCACTTATCTTACTGGTGTATCCATGCTCCATGTCAGGTTTGAAAACTGTGCCTCAAAGCACCATTGTATCTCAAAACAGTCACGAGTGGGTGTTTTGTAACACTCAACTCTACTATATTGGTGGCAGCAGAGTTACCACCACTTTTTCGATTTCAAAACACTTTCTTCAGATTGTTTATTCTTCTGCCGTCACCACTCCAATCAAATGGAGTTTCTATAACGTATCCAAGAGCAAGAGAAATATTAGCTTTAGAAAAAAGAACGATTAGATTAGCTTCATGATTGAGATGGGAAAGGTAAATGCGCCTGTGGGAAGTTAATTGATCGAGCGGATAGTGTAATATATTTTGTGATTGTGGTTGCTTGTGTGTGTGTGTGTGTGTGTGTGTGTGTGTGTGTGTGTGTGTGTGTGTGTGAGTGAGTGAGTGAGTGAGTGAGGAACTGAGAGAGAGAGCCCTGTGCGTAGCGCAAGCTGTTTCCAGTATTATAAGTTTGAAGGATATTAGGGTCGCAGAGTTTCTATCTGAGAAGAGACAGCTTTTCATTAAAAGGCTACTAGGAGGTCAGGACAGGTCATCTCACTCCCACCCACAAACACACACATGCACACACACACACACACACACACACACATATAGAATAAGATGGTCAATGGAAGACAAAATCCCGAGAGAAGCCCCTAGCTTTTTTCCCCTCGTTAAGTTGGCTTAATCAACAGCCGATCAATAGCCGCCACATCGTAATATGAACAAATAGTGATAGGTGATTTAAAACACCAATGACTGGGAGAGTCAAGGAGCTTATTGATCAATACGTGTGTGTGTGTGTGTCTGTGTCACTGTGTGTGTCTGTGTGTGTGTGTGTGTGCACATGTTTACTGTATGTAGAGAACGTAGGATTCGGGTGTGGGAGTTTTTTTCAGATTATTGCGGCCTAAAATACTTGATTCTACAGCGGTGTTTCAAAAAAAATTTAATGTAATTTGCAATGTTTTGTGTGATGAAAAATGACATGGGTGAAAATTGCCAAAAAGTGTGATTTTGAAAATGTATTGTGCTTGTATTTATTTATTTATATAACATTTATTAGGAATCAGTCGTTCCAGTGACACAAGTAACTGGAAACATTGTGGAGCTTGTGTTCTGAGGAACCATACAAAGACAGGTTGGGTTTGATGCAACATCATCTGTCACAGTGACTTGCCTCCTCTGTGGTACAGTTGGTTCAGCCATTCTCCGGGTGCTTCGCTGTAGTGAAGTGGCTGTTGTGTAAATTGACAAAATAGTTGTTTAGCACGGTCTTTAGCAGAAATGTTCACTGGTAAATGTGATATGTTCGTTTTGGGCATACAGAAACAAGGAAGTGAGTTTGTTGACATTTAGTTTAACTTGATCATTTTATACAGGAATATTGCTGTGATTTGACAAATGTGCAACTCTCGCAAATTTTGCGGGGATTGGTTGAACTTCCGTTGATTATTGTGGAATCACAAAACCCTGGAGGGACTGTCTTATGCCATTTTGTGTGCAACAGAAATTACTACTTTCACCTTTTTTTTTACTTCGACTTTCACAAAATTCCTTGTTTTTGTTTTTTTGGGATCACATTTGTTTTTTCTCTCTTCTTTCAACTCCTTGACGATAACAGCAGATGCCGAGCCACAACAATTTATGTCGTTTTTTTTATGGACTTCTGTAGATTTGTTAATGTGCATACAGTGCACATTTCCACACAATGTACATTGCTGTAAATACACATACTCGCTTCTTCAGTTTTCACATATCCTTCATTGTTATATTCGGTGTACTGTATATTGATGGTATTTTCATAATGGTTCCACTATTCCCACTGATACCGTTACATTTTACATGTCATTATATATTATTATTGAGAT
>OMOT01026482.1:3573-13813 GCA_900312575.1 Acanthochaenus luetkenii | reverse complement strand
TACATGCACTTGGAACAATCAGAAGGGGCCGGTGGAATTTATTTTGATATTTTCCAAATGCTTATCGCTTAACATGTAGTACAGTAGGCCTAGGTTACGAGGCCGTAAGAATTATTTGATGTGGGACACTTTCAGTGCACTGGTGTGAATATTTACGTCTATTTGTTGGCAACTTTCCCACTTTTGCGCTATTAATTGAATGAGATTTATATGGCTGCGAATGATGTTTACGGGTGGAAATTCGATTGCTTTGTGAAACTTGATTAGTTGTGGCTGAAATAGAATAACTGTTTCAAATGTAAAAATGCACTAATAACCTGTCATTTTAATTTGTTTAATTCAATTCATGCATGTTATGCCTACATTACATAAATGAAATATAGTGTCAGACAACGATATTCTGTTAAATATATACTGTTTGTTTTTATTTCTGTTTGGAGTTTGGAAGTAGACTAGTATGTTTCTTAAAAAAAGAACCAACAATGATTGAATGATGAATCCTAGGGGACTAGACTCTATGCCTGCTGTGTGAAAAATGATCATCTTACGTGCTGGATTCAAAGCAGCCCCACCTAGCGGAACAGTCACGACACGCCGTGAACAGTGAAGTGTTATTGGTCTATCCCCACATTGAATAAGCTAGGATAATGATCATATTTTATTCTGTTATTATTCAATATGAAGCATAATAAAGTACTCCAAGTGTTATTCAGAGCTGTCTATCCTTTCATGTTATAATCCAATTAAATCATTTATTTAAAAAAAAACACAATTATTGCTCATAATTATACAGTTATGGTGTGATTATTTTAGTATAAATAGTTATCTTGTTGAAAAACAATGATTCAGCGAGATTCAGTTTACCACACTAGTCCGCATGTAATTTAAGCACGTAACCAGAATCTTTTTTTTATTTAAAGAATACAATGGAACTGGAAAGAATATAAGATCACACGATAAGTCATACAACACCGTTGTGCAAGACAAGGATTCATGTTGTTGCGTAACTACAGACACAGATAGGGCAGCAATTCAAACCCCAGAGAACACAAACATCAGATAGAATACGTATTCTAGAAAACATATGCTGAGTGAAAGACTGACTTCCGGGTCAATGTTTCAACAACGTGGTGTACACACAAACAGAACCAAGTCGATCATGGTAACTGACTGAACAGCTAGAAGTATTGTATGCTGACTTAACGTTAGATCGACGGGCACAAAATCGCGTTAAAACAACATTTAGAAGAAAAATATATATAATAATGGAGGGAAAAAAATACAACTAAGAAGACTGAGCTGTGATAAAAATGTCACCGATTTAAAAAAAAAAAACCTGTATGTCCATAGAGGGCTAAATGTGGCACAGACCATGTGACTACTGTCGAGTTTAGCAGCAAAACAAAGTTTCAAAGTTTCACTTTCAACTTTGTAAAATATGTAAATAGAGCCATCATCACCTACGAGCCTTTTCACTCACTGTTTTTCTAAAACTACAATCACAACTGGTCCTATAGCCTCGGGTTGGGGCTGTGGTAAAAGGACATCCTGTCTGCCTGTTTGTCTGCCTGTTTGTCTGCCTGCCTGCCTGTTCGCCATGTTGCTCAATACTCTTCAAGTTAGCTAGGTTGCCACACCTTCAAGCACTTGGGCCAAACCTGAACACTACTCACCCAGGTTCCAAAGACGTGTCCACGCCACCCCAGTATTTGAGCTTGTTCCACCAACGGCACACGTCAGCAGAAGGTAGCAGCGACGAGCCAGCAGTTCAGTTTCAGGAAGCTAGAAGCTAAACTTCCTGTAAACTAACCTTGACCTTTGGTTGAGACCGGACTCGTAAAAAATGTGTCTCTAGCAAAACACACCGAAAGCTGTTCGCCTGCTATGACGACGAGGACGAGGACGAGGACGAGGACAACCTCCAGCAATGTTTACAGTGTTATTGTTTTACATGTTCGTACGTTTTAATGGACGAGGTAGTTAGAACGGGCGGTGTCTCACGCTCCACCCAGTGAAACGGGTCTAACCCCGCCCGCTCGGACTGCTCCGGGAAGTGAAGACCACGGTAACCTTTTAGACGCGCACAGCTCGGATCATGTTCGTGGGGACAATGTTCCGGCGGTGCGGCGCTCAACCGCTGAAGTTGAGCTACCGACGCAGCGTGTCGACCTCGACAGGTAACGTTACGCGTTTAGGTACGAGGGTACTGCAGTAAGAAGTACTACTAACGTTACTCCCTAATCACAGCTACTGCGCGTTTAACCATCTCTTTGGCCAGAGGTCCCTAGCAACAGCAGCAATGACTGCGTGTTGACGGCAGCATGCTACGTCACTTAGCATGCCGCTATGTAGTATCACATAAAGAAAAAAACAATATATATATATATATTTTACAATGTGCACATCTAAAAATCTTGAGTGACAGGTGCGTAGGGCAAAATCTAAGTAAAGGTAGATACTAATAAAGTAACATAGTCCCGTACACGGTCTACTCTTGCACGGATCTTCCTCAGGCTAAAATAATTATTAAAATAAAATTACAATTAAAAGAATAACTAGGCACGGACCAATAAGGAGAGGTAATTCCAGAATCTACTCTCCAATGTATATTTGTAAGAACGTGTTGAAATAATGTATTCCTTTGTATAAACGTACTCGTGTGTTTTTGTTGTTGTAACGTTGAACCTGAAATAGCACACTTGTTATTTTTAAGACTGCTGTTTAGGTTCTGTTGTTGTGAGCACAGCCTACCTTTAGCTGCACCTGTCAGGCCATGGGACCTGACACAGGTGCCCCTTTTGGAATTACCTCTCCTCATTGGTCCGTGCCTCTTTACCCTGTTCTATTTATTCTGTGATTTATTTAGTTTTTTTTTGTGTGTGTGGTTGTCTCGTTCTTGCCTGAGGAAGGTCCCATGACCGAAACGTTGCAATAAAGTATCATGCAACTAAGTGTAGACAGTGTGCGGGACTATATCGCTTACTTAATATCATCCATTTGAATTGTTATTTACCAATTATGAAATACTCTCGTCTTGCGAGAACAAGTCTTGGGGAAGTTACTTTTTTTTTAAAGTACTCATAACTACTATAACTCTCAATCTAACGCACGGTAACAGAAACGTTAGTGCACATCATACGCTGCATCAGAGTATTCTTTGAAAAGTGTTATCGTCTACAACCACGATTCACGGTCACAAAGAATTAAAGGTGTATAAGATGCCCATTGATATTGTCGAGATTGCGGGAATAATCCCATTCAATGGCAAATCTATTCACAACAATAGCCCAACTTTTCAGCATTTCGAATTTATTGTAAGTTGTTCTTGGCCATAAAATGTCCAAAATGCTCAATATTCACATTCAAAATTCGAATAAATATACCCAAAGCTCTTAACACAACTTGAATAATGTCTAGTTTCACTCTGACCTCTTTCACACATCTGTCCCAATCTATGTCCTGCAATATACTGTATATGACAACCCACATAAATCATTTACTGGTTTATTGGCTTCTATCAAGGCAAACGGTTGTTGACTTTATAAGATAATGTGTTTTTTATTGTCATATCTTCTTATCTTCTTATATAAGAAATATCCGTTGTATTTTTTATTGTCACATTGGATACGCCCATCCAACTGACCGAACAGCTAAAGGTTGTTGGCTTGTCATGCACATATGATGTGAATAGTTACGTTGTTGGAGAGAAACAACGTGAAGAAAGTCAGTTAGTCTCACTCTTCTGAGGGAGACTTGTGATCTACATAGTGGTCAGTTACATCATTGCTGATCTTATGTCCTTCACACGATATGGCTCCCGCGTTTCTCCACATGCCTGATAGCGATAGCTGACCTGGCGACCGATTTCCCCGAGACGGAGGGCCTTGCGTCAGGCACATCAGGCACATCCTGTGACTTCGGTCGACTTGGTCAGCTAACACATGTACCATTGTCACCACGGATCATCAGATTGGTCCCAGTGGTCCATATATCGATTTTACACGCTTGACCACTGAGTGAACTCTCACTTGACCATTGTGTAAGCGCCGTATACAATTCCACAAAACCCCCCCTCATTAACATGTTTAACGCAAATATGTTAATTCAATTGGGATCTGCACAAAAGTGAACACGGTGGTAAATATATACACAACGCATAACATGATCAATATGTCATCAATCAATAACCATGTGACTAACTTGGCGCGTTGGCCTTTAAACGGTTAAGCAGAGGTTGTTGCCCTAATCTGGGGTTTATTATATTGGCCATGCCAGATCCATGGACATCTTTTGCAGCTCAGATTGTTTGTGGTTCAGTGGTGTGAATGTGTCTAACGCCGTTCCACCTCTCACTCAGCAGCGGTGGGTGTCCGCCAACAGCGCAGCAGCAGTGAGTCGACAGACAGCCACTATGACCGGCTGTATCCCGGACACATCCCCACCACCCCCATACAGAAAGCCCTGTTGGCCGTCGGGTCGGGGGTGGCTGCGCTGCAGAACCCCTACAGGCACGGTGAGGCACACACACATCAGCACATGGCTGACATTGTCCTTCTCTAAGTATTACTGAGGCTGGGGATGAAGTTCCTCCTTTTAACGTTCATTGTGTGTGTGTGTGTGTGTGTGTGTGTGTATATATATATATATATATATATACATTATTATTATTATTTGTTTTGTTTGACATCAGTCACCTGTCTTGTAGACCTATAGCCATTAGTCTGATTAAAACTCAGTCAGTCAGTCTATAACCAATACTTGCTGTTGATAACATTATCCAACCGTTTCGTTTTCAGGAACTGGAAAGTGACTGTGAAGAGTTTTGTTTTTCATTTCTCAGTAAAGTGATACCAAGAGCATTGCCTTTCCCCGCGTGCTCTTTAATCAGAAAAGCTTAGTCATTCTCAAGCTGGGGTTTTCTGGATACTTCGTTTAAAGGCTCGGAAAAAAACGGCAAATGAAGTATAGATGAGCATTAATAAGTCAATAAGTATATATATATATATGTGTCAGCTATATGTCTGCTACCCTGCAACTTTCAGGGGGGCGGAGAGCGCTAACACCTGTCTATCTGTTATTTAGTGTTTAAGACTGGAGGCAACAACTGTCTTAAAGATATACCATGACATATTTAGTCACTCGTCTTAAAAGGAAAACAATAGGGCGGGGCAGGTGGGTGTGAGGACAATAGGGGAAAAGCAGGTCACCGATACGGAGAGTAAAATGTTTTTCCAGTAACACGTAGTACTGAGGGTGTGTCAGTGTATCCTAATGTTGTCCATTGATCGTCCAGTACTTGGCCTACAAACAAACCAAGCTTGTTTTCAGAACGTAACAAGCTATATTCTGAGAAGGACTGTAAAACCTTTGACAAGTCATGAAATAAAAAGCATATGACAATGTTGAAAATGGAATTTGTCAATTTTTCCCGAGGTGAGACATTTCCCCCCAGCTTGTTGATTAAGCTGCGACAAGAGGACCCCACCTTAGGGGGGAAAACCCTTTATTCCTACCGTTAACGCTGTGTGTTCACTGCCCAGACATGGTTGCTGTGCTTGGAGAGACGACGGGACACCTAGCCTTGCTCCGTCTCAGGGACAGGATGAGAAACGACCCCGAGGGCTACACGATCCTAACGTTAGTCACTTTACCACGCTCACGCGGAAATCTGGCGCATGTACTCTGAAATGATATTTTCATCCGGTGATTTGATTTTTGTCTATTTGTTATTTACTGGTTGTCATAGAGAAAGGCCCCGGATCCGTCTGTCTACGCTAGATCTAAACAAGATGGCCTCGTTGCCCGATGGCTCCTTCGGGAGAGAGTACCTCCGTTTCCTGGAGGACAATGTGAGTTGGAGATGGGGGTTGCAAAGCTCCACACAAAGACAATGTTGTGGTAGCTCTTCATTTGTTGGCACCAATAAACAAACTCCTTTCAAATTTACTTCCTTTTACCCTTTTTTAATTTTCATTTTTATTATTATTTCTTTGCATTTTCACATTTACATTCCCGTTTCTTTATCCTTCTCTCAGCGTGTGACCCCTGACTCGAGGGCAGATGTGAAGTTTGTGGACAACGAGGAGCTTGCGTACGTCATGCAGAGATACAGAGAGGTCCACGATTTGTTGCACACCGTACTTGGCATGCCCACCAACATGCTAGGTGAGTCTGGCTTCACAATCATTTGAAATTGCTCTCTAGGTGACGTGTTTTGTCATACATCATCTTGTACTTTCATTTTGAGGGATCTCTGTCCGTTTCTCTTTCTCTTCCTGTCAGGCGAGGTGGCAGTGAAGTGGTTCGAAGCCGCTCAAACCGGACTGCCCATGTGCGTTCTCGGAGCAGCGTTGGGGCCACTTCGTCTTAATACAAGGTGCAGTACCTTTCGTCATGCCTCACTTTTTCTCGAACACATCCGCAGTCATCAGTCTCAGATAACAGTTTTGTGTAAGACGGCCAGTATTGATCCCCTTCTTAGATTTAATAGTTGTGTAATTAAGCGACTGAGTATCCAGTCTTAAGTTGATGAAACATAATACTTTATTTGTACAGTTCAGTTGTTATAACAAGTGGTTTCAGGTTTTTGGAAAACAGTAAAAACAGCCCTGGTTGGCCTAAAGGAACTAAGCTTTCAGTTTTTCTTCAGTTTCAATTTGTGATGTTACACATTTGTTCAGGAATATTTTGTACAAGTTAGATTTCTTTTTTAACCATTTGATGGTTAGTTGTCATAAATCAACCAAAATACAGTTTATTTGTCACATATACATTCTCTGCTCATATTTCTAAAATCTTTTTTATTTAAAAGAAATAATTTATTCAAATAAAGAACTTACATAATTTAACTTTCTATTCTTGTACACAATATAATCAGTGCTGTGTACTGTATGCTTCCTCCGTCTTTTTGTCCCATTTTGAAACGGAGATATTCAGACACATGAAGGGGTTTTCCCTCTCTACCTCTTCCCCTTCCCCTTCCCGTGGTATTGTTCTCTCCAAACCTCTTTTTTGATCAGATTGGTACTTCAATGTGACTACCTACCAAATGTCATGGTATATCTTTAAGACAGTTGTTGTCTCCAGTCTTAAACACTAAATAACAGATAACAGATGTTAGTTGCAGGGCAGCAGACATATATATATACTTATTGGCTTTAATGCTCATCTATTCTTCATTTGTATTTCTAATCAGTTTTTAAAGCCTTTTAAACGAGGTCTCCAGAAAACCCCGGCTTGAGAATGACTTGTCTAATTAAAGAGTACACGAGAAAAGGTTGGTGATGATTAGGTCTTGTGATGGAACAGGAGGTCGGTCTCCTGCACCAAGAAGTTCCCTTATTTGAAGAATAAAGCAACCGCTGCCACTGTACCAGACAAATGACATTATGAATTACTGAGAGCTTTGTCTTTGCCACATAAATTAGGGTCTGAGCAGTTCTCAGTGGCATTTGTCAAATTAGCAGGTAAATGATAAGGAAAACCTTGCCATCGATTTGCATAGTAAAGACTGTCTGTCATAGTGTGTTAATTTGTCCGATATTACATTTGATCCCCCATTTTAAGGGATCAAAAGTAATCTGATAAATTAACATCAACTTCAATAAAGTAGTCATATCAGATAGCACTGATGAACTGTCGGTACAGAATGAAAAGACTGATAAAGTGACCATCGCTGTTTTTTGGTAACAATGCTGTCTAAAACAAACTATCTATTGACAGGTTATCACTTTTACAATGCTAAAATGTATCTAATGTGTGCAAAATAAACACCACAATTCAAATGTGCATAACAATAAAACACTTCATGCTTAAACTTTTTGCTATGGGGCCCTCTAGTGGCTGCGGGGCCATAAGCAGACGCTCATGTTGCTGCTGGTTGATGTACTGAACTGAACAGTTTTGGGGGTAAAACTGGGTTTGGCTTGCTCACTTTCCTATCCCATATCGCCTTTCCCTAGTCGTCTGCAGTCACTGTTGACTTCCCTGGGTCCTTGGGCTCTGCAGACTGGTCGACAGGCCCGTTGTGTCCTCAGCATCTTCTATGAGAGGCGATGGGAGCAGAGCCTTGAAGACCTCAGACAAGAGCTCAACATCGAGCCCCCTCCTGTCATTCTCAGTGCCACTAACCAAAGGAATACCTAATGAAGAGCCCAAACGAGATTCACGGCTCAGGGATGACTTGAGAAAGGACTTTGAATAGCCGAGAAACCAGAGATGTTTGATGTGTGATACCATGGTAAAAAAAAAGAAAAGTGTCCCTGAATCCCCTGGTTTTACAGTAACATTCACATGGGGAGAGTCAAGACGTACTTTGGATATGTTGATTAGGTCTCCATCAGGTTTCATGTCAAAGTCAACCTCGACATCAAAAAATAAACTCTAAACTGAAGTTAATTTCAAAGATCTCAGCCAACTTTGTAACATTTCATTCATAAAAAATACGATTTCTTTCTTAAATTTAGGTGTACGGGTAAATTAAAATCTGACCCAGATCTTTTTCAGTGTATTATTTATTTCACTGGTGAGGAAATATGAAGAGAACAAAACAAGGTTGTTGAGCCTTTCCATTGAATGGTATTAGCCATTCAAACACAGAACTTTCATCATTGTACATATAATATATTATGGATGTTATAATGTGTGAAAAATCATAGGGATGTAGCCGTATATTCCCAATTTAAATGACAAAACTAAGATCAAATATACCCATTTAAAATGTGTCAATATCAGCTAGCCAGGTAGACATTGAGTGAGGTACGTGAGTTCCCTGTGCTGTAAATACTATATTATATTCAATGTATATATTAATTATATTGAAAACATTATCTGTTCAATTCGGCTGAGCATCCCGTAGGTGCTGACGTGTTTTACTCCAAAAGAAAGGAATAAAAACCTGCCCGTGTCTATTTGTAGTTTTTTTTATTGTCCCTCAAATGTGTTAATATCCAGGCTTTATAAACAAAAAGTATAAACTTGCTGCGATCGTATATTATCAAATCAAGTGTGTCATGTTGATGACACATCCAACGACATCCTGCATGTTACATCAAGCTTGTGATCGTAAAGTCTTAGTTTGACATTGCTGCCCTCCAATGGTGTTCCGCTTAAACTGCTGACATGTATCAGAGATGTTTGCTTCTCCTTTGCAGTCTGCAGTAATCTACCAAGGTGGAGACGTTATCCTTTACGGTTCATATTACCACCTTCACGTCACAACACCTGAGCTACGTCGTGAAATCCCTACACCTTAGGAGGCAATCTTCTCACAAAGTTCAACACCAAATTGTTCTGAACATGTACAGCTATAAGAAAGACCTATTATTTGACAATTACACTGTGGTCGTCAACATACCGGTATATTATCTTCCTGCTTAGGCCCCTACTGACCCAACGGGAATTTCCACAAGGAACGTATGTATACAAGCTGTCATGGGTACACAAAAACCTTTCCGTGGGAAAAGAGGGCAAATTCAAAGCCCCTCAGGTCTGAGCAAATGTCACGACTAAAGGAAATGACTGAAAATACTTTGTATCGTCATGGAACCTTCTACTGCATGTTGACCTCTTGTTAACCAGTCGGTTGGCGTGTATTCTGGTTTACTGAATATTTAACATTCGTACAAAATTATCTCTCAGAAAATGTACGTCGTGGATCAACCAGTATAATTAATATTGTTTTAGACAGTAACATTTTGGAAATGTTCATTACATTGATCAAACTGTTGATGAGACATTTTAATGAATCACATTCAAAACTAATAACAAACTTCATAGGAACAAATCAGTCAGTCAATTTAACTACTGTGTACTTTGATCAACATAAATAAATCTATAAAATCATTAAAAACACAGTAAAAAACGAATCTAGTCCTCAAGATCAAACATGGCAAACAGAGTGAAAAATGGTTTCCGAGTCAAAACTGGAGTTTTCACTATTGCACAGATGGAGGAATTAATCTTTAACCGCTGATCATATTTACACAAGATAAAACTGTTAGCCTTTCCCAAAACCTCTTGTGAGTTCTGAACAACTTCAGAAAGGTTTCAGAAAGAGGTTTCAGTTATGGACAGTTGGATAAACAGTGGCACATCAGTGCAGTATGGTGATGCTGCGGTTCGCCACAGCGAACGCTGGCAGCAGCGGGGCGCTGAAGGGGTGCGTGACGGAGTACAGCACGGCACTCGAGTCCGGCTCGTAAAACACCAGCGTCCGGCTGGGCCAGTCGAGGAGCAGGCC
>OMOT01026477.1:0-12028 GCA_900312575.1 Acanthochaenus luetkenii | reverse complement strand
GTTTGTTCCATTACTACAGGGTCTTTGAGGCATAAAGAGGCATATTGTTTGAGAAAATAAGGCCTCTGTTGTATCTTTTTCCAAATACCTCCTCGGGCATCATAGTCGTGTAACTGTAATTGGGACAGCTGCCAGAAAAACAACCGCAGGACATGTGTAAATTCAAATTCATGCATAGCTGCATGGTCTTTGGCTTGTGATTTGTCTGAAACTTCAGGGCATACGGAGGTGGAACCAGTTGTGTGAGCATGGAAATGAGGTGCAGTGAGGGGATGAAAATGCCATGTCAGCATACTCAAGACGATCCACGCACACTATGTTGTTGCTGTGAGATCCCAACTTTGTACCTGCGTGCACTAGTTTCGAAACAACGTCAAAATGGGCAGCGCATGTGGTCTGGACTCAAACCAGCAGCAGACATTACATTTTGTAATGTGCCACGTTCTGTGATTATGACTATGATATCTCTGAAACACCTGGCTCAGTTGCCCCACAGCCACTGTGTGTGATCTGAAAGGTGGGGGCATACATGCTAGCACTGGATAAACTTTCACTTCAATCTGGATCCTGAGCCAATTCTGGTAGCTCTCTTCCTGCAGGGCTTCAGGGGGCGAATGTCTTTTTTCTCTTAAAACTCTTCTTCTCCTCTCATAAAACGTGACTTTGGTCACCAAGTAGCAGTGATCGGTATCTGAACCTTTGATCAGAATTTTCATGTAAAAAAAAAGAAGAAGAAAAAAAAGCCTAAGCAATATTCTGTGTTTGTTCTTTTGTTGATAATTTCTTTTCTGATTTAGAGCATTTTTATTGTTGTTGTCATACTGTCTGCATTCTCCATTCCTAACTGTTGTCACTCGCCCCTACAATCTGAATGATCTTATCATTCAATCAACGGTAACCTGCATTCATGCAAAACCAAAACACAGGTGAGGCAGAAATCATGTTTGAGGATTGTTTACTTTATTTCCATTTTTAATTAAGTGCAACTCAGGGGGGGCAAACGCATAATTCAGCTCAACACATTTGATTAGGTTTGTCCCCATGTGTGATCTGTAGTTTATGATTTATGAGTTCATACAGAACTCACTGCCTCATTCTAAAAAGGGAGCACATTCATTATGTTGGAAAGCTAACAATTATGGGTATGCTTCAAAAGTGCATGGGTTTCAAAATGGAATATTTTCTATACATTTTCCCAGGGCTGTTAAGTCAGTCTGGTTTGTCGACCACCGAATATTCCCTGGAGGTGGATCCCTATACGCCAAAGTTGATTTTGGGGGGTAGCAGCAGGGGGCAACTCAAACCTATGACTCATAGGAAAGCTTGAAATTACAGAGCTCGGCACTAACCAAGGACTATCAGCAGCATTAGACCTCCCTTTGCTTTTAATGTGTGGCTATCAGGCTGAGAATGAGGAATACATACTGAAAGTTGAAGCATGTGCTTATGCTTTCTCACTGAAGTGATCTGCAGCCTTCCATTGTGTAGCATTGCGTGCGGTGTGATTTGCAATAGGAGCGTGTAGTCAAATTGTTATTTGTTCTTCTGCATGTAGCCTGATAAGTTGCCCAGAGCGCTGGATCATCTCTCAGCATCGGAGTGTCTCCACTTGATATACAGCGTCTCAAATGAGCCCTTGTACTTGTATTCCCTCCTCACTCGACTTGGAATTCACATCAGAAAATTAGTGAGTGATTGCCAATTCTCCAGTGCTCTTGCCAGGCTGTTGTTAAGACGGGTCAGGGATTTGCACGGATTTGGCATTTTCTTTGATGGGTGCGAGAGAAATCCTCAAGCTTCTCAGTGAAGGAGCAAAATGACACCCGGGTGACCTCGGTCTTCAACAGCGTTAGCGTCCTTGTTCGCAAATCCCAAAGTGATCCTTATGTAACTCGCCGATGAGGCCTGCGCCTGCACCTCACGGGCCTGACAGCCTCTCACTTAGCCTTTTCAGCAGCAGTATTGGGAAGACAAAGGGAATATGTCAGACTGAACAGCTGTTTTCATGTCACAATCCTCATGTCACGGGGTTATGACCTCCCCTCTGTGGCGCTCAAGAAACCAATGACATCATTGTTCCAGCCATGCAGCACTCACCCACCCTTCACTCTTCCCTTTAAAGGAAACGTAGCCATTGAGTTTCCCAGTGTGTCTTTCAGGGTAGTACTTTTCTCATCAGTTCCCATTTGGCTCAGCGGTCTTTGTCGTGAGTGTTCGGCTATGCAATTTCTTGAGAAATATTTCCACGTTATTTCCTTTAGAAAATAAAAAACCCTCTAAGGCGGACAGACTTAGATTATACATATCGTGTAGGCTAGGCAAATGGCGGTGGCTTCCGTAGCTGTGGTCATTCTAACGACTCAGTGTCTGGCTGACCAGGTTTTGGTTTTACTGGGGTTCATTTGAATGCCTTCTCTGAATTGTGGCAAGGCCCTTTGCTTGACATTGCTTTGTTTTACACAGGCTTAAAAGCTATTCCAGTCGTGAGAAACCCATTTGCCTGAGCCCCCTGTCAGCCTCGCATTTGCAATGTCATGGCACATTTCCATAACAAAGCCACCGAGTCATGACTGCCACATACATCTGTGGGCAAGTAGACTCCAGAGTCGCTGTCAGCACAACAGCTTCACAGGCTCTCTCATCAGAAATAACCACTATCTGTTGTTGCGCTTCTAAGTTAACTATGCGATCCGTTGATTCAAGGTATAATTTTCAATTCCTTCGGTTAAGCACAGCCGAGTTGCACCTTTCCCATTGTAAGTGTTTTTAAGTTTAAGTGTATAATGGTATTTTCTGATATAAGGGGAAATATATCCTCAAAGCATCCATATGCAGCCGTTATTTATAGTTATATGGGATTTTTTTGTGTGTAGATTAGGACAACTGTAATTGTTAGGACAGATCTGTTGACATGGTGAGTAAAGCAGTATGTGTCGTATACCGTCTCAGCCGTCTCAGCCGTATAACAGCCACTTATGTGTTTACCTTGTGAAATAGAATCCTCCTGCACTTTCGAGTATGACCTCAGGAAAGTTCCCATTGGCAATGCCAAGGGCTCAGCTTCTTAGACTATAAACCCAGCCTCAGCACCATGTCATCGCAGATTGAACACAACACTTTATTTATTGCATCTGCACTTTACTCATATCACCCTGGTGTACGCCTGCACTAGTCACAACGGAGACATTTCCTGCATACAGTTGCACATTTTGGATTTATTGTACTTTATCTTGTACATTCTATATCTTGTTATCTTGTTATTACAATATATTAGATTATATTGTATTGTGTGTGTGTGTGTGTGTGTATTGCTACTGATACTGCGCTACAATATATTAGACTATATTGTATTGTGTGTGTATATCGTTAACACTGCATTGTTGCAGAGTCTTGCACTATACCTGAGTAATTGTGACAAGAAAATAAATCTGATTTGATTTGATTTGAGCTCCAGCATCACAGTGTTTCTAAGGAAATAAGGAAGCATGTAAGGAAACATGTGATGCCTGTCATTGTGCAGATGATTAGGTGGTAATGCTATTGATGTGGGCGATATAGCATTGCCCTTGTTTAAAGAGTGTAATGTTCTGCAAGTATTGGCATGTCTCCATGGTGCAATACCAAAATAGACTGTAGACTGTTTTAGGTGAAGTCTAGTAGCTGGCACAGTCTCCACGCACTAGGAGTGTAGTGGGGCAGACATGCTTGGACTCTCACCAGACACCAGACACACACCCAGACAGATAATCTGCGTCCAGACGATGTTGGTGTTCAGTTCAGCCATATGACTCAGAGGGAATACCTGCTCCTCGAGAGCTGTCACTGTCATTTCAGACGCAACATATACTTGGTCTAGTTATGTCTAGGTAGATAATTGACGATGTCAAGATTGAGCATTTTCAAATCAACACAACGTCCCCAGAGAGAATGGCAACATGCATCATTTTTATTGAAACGTTTGAAATGTCATTGGACTTGTGCATGTCTCAATTTATGTTTTTTTTTTCTTTTTTCAATGTGATATGATTGTGTTTAAAGCATCGTTAAAGTTTGGTAGAGGTTTAGGTTGTGTAGTTACCTTGCCATGATGTAACTCCAAATATTGGCAAGATATCTCCAATATTTGCTCTGTAGATTAAAAATGGATAATCCAGAATCGTGTTTATTTCTCTCCCCATACACACACATTGCACAGAGAAACAGGTCTCAAAGTCACACTCTTAGCACACAAACGAACGCGAACAAAGCAGATTCTGCAACATGTATAAAATACCAAAACCCGATTCAGCGTTTTTTGGAAATAAAAATGTCAACTTCGTGTTGATTTTACTATTTGAATTAGGAAGAAGATCCGGTAGGTAGCTACCGAGACACCGTGTTTGTTATTAACATCCCCCTTGGTTAGCATGAGTTGAGAGATAGTTCACATAGTCAGTGTATCTACGGCTGAGGGGATGAAAATAAATAGCACCTTTACCAATCATTGTAAACTGGTGAAAAAAAATAATTTGGGTTTCGTTATTTTATACATTGGTAGAATCCGCTTTGTTCGCGTGCGTTTGTGTACTAAAACCCGTTTCTCCGTGCAATGTCAGTCAATGGAGAGAGAAATCAACACTATTTGGGATTATCACGTTTTTAATCTGCGGAGTAACTATCGAAGAGTTACATCATGACAAGGTAACTACACAACCCAAACCCTACCAAACTGCAATGATGCTTGAAGTGATCTAGTCTCAAAATACATAGTGATATGATAACAGAATGGTAGCAGCAATAGTTTAATGAAAGAAATAGGTGGAGTTGTGCTCCGATACCTCCGCACAAGGTATTCATTCATTTGTGCCTGCCAGAGAGCATGTGTTCCACACGATGTCTCAACGTGTAATTGTGAGGCCGATAAATTGTCTGGGATTTAGTAGTTGAAGTATTCTAAGCCATTTTCAAATAATTATGCCCAGGTCTGGCGTGTTCATGATCCCTACATGCCGGCTTGTGGCTTTGACAGGGCCTGTGCAGGGGTCTTGTTTGAATCAAACCCTGGTCAAGGACAGTGCATTTGGAGCCGGCTTTGTTATGGGAGTTGTAGAGATTCTGTTATCAATCTGGCGCCATTAATTCCAATTCATTTGAGCTGCGTGATAAGTAGCAGCGTCTGCTTGTCTGTGCTCTCTCGCAAGTCAGTGTGCCGGGTTTCCAGATAAACATGAAGTCTGTAAAGGGAGGGACGTCTTGTCTGTTCTCATGAGTGGAAAGAGAGGACAACAATAGGTGCCAAACCTCCTGGTCTAACGCTGTGAAGGAGGATAATGGAAAGAGAATAATGCGTGTAATTCCTCTCACACCCAGCTCTATAGAAAACGACAGGTACTCTGTTTGCTCATAATGAGAGAAGATAAAGCAATATAGACCCACGCATATTCTATGATGCATTGTACTGTAATAAACCATTCTGTCTTCTTAGCTTACTAAGGCTGTATTTTGGTGGCAGAGAGCAGTTCGGTGATCATTTCAGGAACTTTTGCGATATAACTAGTTTGGCCCTCCTTTGCGGTACATCTTACTGAGTGAGGCAAATATGACTAATATAGAAACTACATTCACTTCATGTTGGATTTACCGTAAATACGAGCTGACATTAGGAAAAAAAAACGTCCATCAGCCTCCAAGTGATAATTACAAGTAGGGTATGTGGGATATTTGTGTAGACTACAATAGTGTATCTCCCGTCACAAATTGCAGAAGTGTGTCAACACAGGGAGCAAACACTGCAGCGAATCCACCAATATCGGCAGTCCAAGATAATACCAATATAAATAATCAGTTATATTCACAGTAATGTGATGTGCAATGTCTGCTGCAGTTAGTTTCTGTCGTTCTGTCGTGAATGCAACATTAAATTCAGCAAGCCAGAAATCGTTACCAGAACAGGGCCAAATGAGACTGCACACGTGTGGTGCACAGCAGACAATGCATATCAGGCTCCTCATGGACTGTGACCATTTGTTGCTTCTACATGCATTAATAGGTTTTATGAAAGGGCTTCTGTCATTCACAGAGCTTCTGGCATCTTGAGTGCAAGCGCTTGTCCATAACTGTGCTGTAACCAAACTTACTGTAATTTGTGGAAATCAGAATCCTCTTTTATCAATGGCTAATACACTTTTGTTCCATACAGTTCCATACTGTTTCAGTAGAGTTAGCTGTATTATACTGATGTGCTTAAATAGAGGCAAGCAGCATGCACATGCCTATTTGACCTATAGCCATTATATCACTGACCACCCTTTTAAAAGTTAGTTTTATTTGACATTCATCTCTTATCTTTAATAACTACTTGTGATATCCACAGTGACTCAAGCTTGAAAATGGGCATGTCCTATTAAGACAGTACCTCATTTTCACAAGGCCTCTTTGTCTAGTCTTACAGTAAAACAGATGTGGATTGGCAATTGTGGCAATTGTGGCTGGGGGAGCAAGAGCTATTTTGGACCCTCTCTCTCTCTCTCTCTCTCTTTCTCTCTCTCTATCACACACACAAGTGCTCACACACACACACACACACACACACACACACACACACATATACACACACACAGAACCCCCTAACCCGCACCATTCCAGCATTTCCATATGCAGCTAGTACCGGTAATATCAAGCACATCTGATTATCTGGGATATTGCAACATCTTCAATTAATAAAAATAACAATCTCTCTGTGCCAATATCTTGTCTAAGATAATAATATATAATTGTATATTGTCTAAGATCAGCCCAATTAAATTATGCAACATTAATGTGAAATGTCTATGCATACAGTTTGGTTTGGGAAATAATTCAGTATTGTATATTCATGACTAATTATAGTTACATGTGTCTGGCCACAAAGTCAGCGAAAACTATATTTTACTGGTACATGTACTTGGTGTTGTTTCTAAAATGAGCTCCCTTGCTGTAGATTTACATTATGTTTGGGTAGAATGTATGGCCTTGATTCCAAGTCTTTTAGCCTTCTCTGGCCTTGTCTATTATTACTTTTTTCACCATGAGAACTATTTTTATCTAGCCTTGTTTATTACAAGTGGCTTTCTAAAAAGGAGAGAATAGGAAGAAAGTTTTTACATTTCCAAGGACAAAGGAGGAGTTTGTGTTCTGGGGAAACAGCTCGTCTTAGTTTCTCACACTTTCACTCTGCAGGATCTCACTTTAGAGAGAGACATATTATGATAGAGGTTTTTTTTATAGCCTACTGTGGCATCACCTAACGCGAAAAAGCCTTCCGTGTAAATTATTATATACCATAGTGTTTTGTTATCATCAGAACCGTTCTCTCTAGACCAACAGTATTTATAGTTATAATATATGGATATTTGTCACTTAATTTGTTGTGCACTCAAGGGAGAAGCATGAATTTCCATGCAAGAAGAGTCACCTTGCCTGCCATCACACCTCTTTGTCTGCAAAAGCGGGTAGGAAATTTACATGGAACTCTCTTTAATGTTTTTTCTCTGTATTAGGGAAGTCTTGTCTACTGTTTCAGTGTTTCCTGGTCATTCTGAATTTAAGTCATCTTCTCAGAAATCGACATACATGAGGCTGGATGAATGCGTCCTATGAGATCATTTGAACTCAATTTACTGAAACGGACCAACATTTTGTGTCTTTAGCTTCCTGAATACTTGTACAGTCTAATGTTTATGATCTGCCTGTGCTGTAATTGTTGTAATAATGTTGTTGTAATAACGTAATTGTCAAGATATCTCCAAAAATTATGGACAGATCTGGATAAAACTCGGTACAGAGATAGGATACGGGACATGGACCAATTGATTACATTTTGGTGATGATCCGGATGCAGTAGGACAAAGGGGAGTCTTTGGTGAGGCGGAGGTATGCGCTCCACTGAGTTCCCTCTAGTCTAACTTGAATTACAGTCATAGTTCACATTTCAATAGTCGAAAGTGTTCAATGGGAGCATGCTCAATTGTTGACAAATGTCCACTTTATCAGTTTAAAACACCGTCTTTCAACTGTCATGTTAAATCTGTGTCATAATGATCTGACAAATGTGCTTTATAGTGAGTTAGTCCACTAACTGGAGCTGCCCCAGGCTATGCGTTGGTATATGACATAAAAGGGTATTTCTAACTGTGGGCAAGAGCTGTTCAAAAATAGCTTCCCCTTTAAAACTGCTCAATCATAGTTTATAATGTTACATTTCATTACATTACAGCATTTAGCAGACGCTTTTGTCCAAAGAGACTTACAATAAGTAAATGTTGTCAGCAGTAGTCGTATATCGCAGTCTTCATCAACTAAGCATTCAATATGAATAAGTAGCATTCATAGAGTTACAGTAAACGTTTTTTTGTTGGTTTTTCGTATAAGAGTTGAAGAGTAGAAGGAGACCCTTACATGTTAGATAGGTCAGTTCAAGTTGGGTCCAGGTGTAATATGAAAAGATAGGTTTTAGGTAAAGTTATATATATACACAGTATATTCTTTCTACAGTACTTATTCTCTTCTGACTTGCTGTTACTGTTTACTTTGACATGGGGATGTTAACACTAATATCAATCTAACAATGAAATCACTGTTACTGACAGTGGTGACATGGAATGTAAACCATCTGACAAGTTGAAATATGTGTCTATAATGGAGTGCAAACCTGTGTGACAAATATGACACCTTCATGTGAACCATGTATAGGTTATATGTGAGGAACGTGATACTCTAAAGGGCCACAGTTGTAACACTGCAGTTTTTGAACGTTTTCATTATATATCTAACACACATTGAATAATTGCCCATGTTTTAACACCCCCCCCCCCCCCACACACACACACACAAACTCTATACATTCTCATAAATCCAATCCCAACAATATCCACAGAATAAAAATAATCAGAAATAAATATGAAATATAAATATAAATATATGAAAAGTGTTACATTATTCTCATTTATATGTGTATGCTAATAAACCTTGTAGCAGGTCAGCTAGCTGTTTGTTGTCTGAGGAAGAGTTCTTTTTACTGCGTAAAGTAGCAGCTAGCTTTCCGGCGCGCTTATCGGGTTAGCTTGATATCATTTGGCTACTGTTGTAAACATGCAAACACTCCTCCTCAGTCCAGAGTGCTCCGAGTGCACTCTGAACGCTCTGTATATGCAAATGGTATTTCAGACAGTGCTTTGTATTTACAAATGGTCCAATTCCGTTCCAGCACTCCGAGTGCCAGTTATAAACTCGCTCGAGGTTTGGAAGCCGCCAGCTGTAACCCACAAATAATACAGTAGCCAAAGCAACCGTTAGGGCCCAAGATAGGGCCCAAGGTGTGAGCGCAAGAAAGACGGTTTCATGCGGAGCCGTGACTCTCCGCTTATCCAGTGTTGTTGCGGGGAAGGGCACGGAGGAAGCTCGGTGGTTTGTCAGATAGACGAGACCGGAGGCCACCTCTCTACCACACGGCGATAGAGCTGCAGCTGTGGGAGTGCGGTTCAAGGTAAAAAACCAGCGCAGTGTAATTGGCAAAATGGCCCGCACTCACAATCCCGTCCTTGAGATAAGAAGGACTTATAGAGGAGTTTACGCTCAACCAAGCTATATTTAGTGCCGCATACTCGGTGTCTGGGTTTCCTCTCCCTTGTCCTGACTTTATTTTGCAGTTCATTGAAAGGCCATGGAAACACAGCACGTTATGTTCTGTCCCCTCACCCTCACCCTCACCCTCACCTCTGTGAGTGTAGCTCGAACGTTCAACACTTTGGTCAGTAAAGGAGTGGGTTGATTGTGGCTTGCAGTTACTTACTACTGTTTTATAAAAGAGTCCAAAACACTCTAGATCCGTAAAAAATGACAATTAACATAAAAAGTTATCAGATATGTTTTGCTCACCATAAAAAACACTCACTGACCATTAGGTCCTCTAAACTGTACTATTTGTAAGGCAGCTAATACAGTAACATCCGTTATATTCCACAATGAGTTGTACTATCATACCAGCAATCATTTTGTCACATTTGTATTTGTCACATTTTTCAAAAGGTGCATATCTCATTTTGGAATGAATTTCCCCAACTCTTACTGTTGCTTGGTTATCATTGTTGCTGTCCCCCCCCCAATCTTATTTCCCCCAGCCCTTTCATTGGTCAGATCCTGCACAGTGTGTCCCATTGTTTTAAGTCTCTTCAGTTCCACAGCCCCCATGATTATCTGAAGCTAATGACAAGCACACATGACATTTGCCTGTAACTCCTGTTTTTAGTCGAACAGTCAGAATGCAGTCACTTTGCTATTTCACCCTTACATTGGAGAAAAACAGTCTGACAGATAAGGTCAAAATAAGTGGCTTCATAGGCAACATTCTGTAAAGTATATGGCAACATAAAAGGCGCATTTGATTGACATACTGTAGTTGGACGTGAACGCTGTTCAAATAAAAGCATGTCTACACTTGGATCAGAGCTACTTGCTGATGAATGCAGCTCTTTGTGTTCACTGATAAAGACTGCAACAGTTCACTGCAGCACATTACCTAGACTGGCCATTCATTAGAAACTCCTTACCAATGATTAACAGTACCATGCACTGTATGCTGTCAGTTCACCCGGTTTGAAAAATGATGTATAATGATGCATACATTTTGTTAAGTTTGTAGGAGTCTTAACTGATTACTGCAATACTTTCACCTACCTATCTGTTGAAATATATGTTGTGGAGTAGTAGTAGTAGTAGTAGTAGTAGTAGTAGTAGCAGTAGTAGCAGTAGCATTAGTAGTAGTGTTTAATTTAACATGTACAATTGCTGATTTGTCTTTTATTTACCTTGATCACATAGATTATGGTTGTTGTTTTTTACTGCAGGGTGTATAATTGAAAATTACATTACATAAATCAATGTTTTACTATTTTACTCATAGGAGGATAATTTTTGTGTTTGCACAGAAATGTATGTCGCTAATATTAGACTAATATTACCTAATATTAATATTTTCACAGTAATTGTATCTCTTTGAAAAAGGTAATAATTCCCTCAAGGATGCCAAATTGATTGTAGAGAGAGGTATTTCATCTTTACTCTGAGTTGCATTTCCATATTGTCAAGCAACAGATTAAACCCCAGGGTCCATCCAGAACTTTAAAATACAAAAACGTGTTTTATTACATAAAGACTGCCGTGTAACGCATGCATTGCATCGTCTCCCTGTCACTCCCTCTCATGAAATAGAAAGGTCACTGTATGCAGTCCAATATACAGGCCATGGTCTGTGTGTTTGATTGGATTAGTCTCATGGTTAAAATAACATTTCACCTTCAAACGATTTTGAATGTCCTTGTGTATCTACTAGACATCCAGATGAAACCTTGCATGAACTAGACGTATTTTCAGTTTATTTGTATTAATGTAAACGTAAGTCTGCAAGCCTAATGCAGCGAAAGGCTTCCTCACCTTCTGACAAAACCTACCCTGTTCCTGGTGAAATGTGATATCCGAATGATTTGATTTGGCCAATTCTCAGGAAGTGAGTTCCTTGCAGCGACACAACTGGAATCCACTCTAGATGCATTTTCCACAGGCATTGCAGTGAATACACACATTTTCCTATGCTTGGTTCATTTATTTTAAATGAGTATGCCATTTTGCGTGGTTGTGTAAATATCCCCAAAACAATTGATGGCTATTTGTTTCAGTCCTGCGGTCAAATTGTACTGAATTGGTGCAAAAAAGGTTCAGATAATCAACACGCGGCATTATGATCCAGTATTAACCCCGTAGGGGAACATTGGCTCCTAAAGCAATCTCTGTAATGCATGCCTTTGTCTTTGTTAGGTGTCAGCAAAATGAGATCCTTGGCTGTTTTGTCTTGTAAATCTCCACATGGACTGATTAAACACTAGATGGTTTACTTCATTGAGAGGTGATGTCATAGCTGGAGGCTCCCATTCGCTGATGGCTCCTTAAGGGCTCTAACCCCCAGCCCTGTTGGGGTGCACTGACCCCCTTTCTCTCCACAAAAGAGGGCAGGCTT
>OMOT01026462.1:0-10087 GCA_900312575.1 Acanthochaenus luetkenii | reverse complement strand
TGACACCGTCTCTTCTTTGACATTGTCTTCTGTCCAGCTGGCCTCAAGGTCTCGGCCGGTCCATCTCCTGTTGAGTCTGGACAGTGACGACAATGGAAGAGACAATGGAAACATTATAATCCCACATTCAGATAAGGGAGAACACAACGAGACGCCTATCAGTGAAACAGCGAGAAAACAACGCGAGGCCGGCCTTGCACAGGCGGCATTGTGCTCTGCAGGAGTAAATAGTATGCTGGCAAACAAACACATATGTATACAGTATATACTCACACAAAGCACCGTGCATGCACATACACACACACACACGCACACACACACAGATGCACGATCTTGATACACCCAACAGCGCCTGATAGACGGTGGACAGGGAGGTGTGTGTGATGTGTGTGAGCAGGCACGCAGACTATGTTACTGCATGACCAGCTGTGAACAATGGCTATAAAGCCGTAACTCACAGCTGACCGGCGGCTGACGGAGGGAGGATGGAGAGTAAACAGGAGGATGCATGATAAACAGGCTGCGGCAACTAGGAGATGAAGAGACGGACGGCAAGAGAAAAGAATAACGCTTGAACCCTAAAAGCATGAACGGCAAAATATGTGGTTATTGTTGAAGTGCACGCACATCACCAGCGGATCTCTTACTGGGTAACCTCTTTCCCACACGAGGGGCCCCGCTGGTTTGCTCTCCAAGAAGATTTACGTTGCATCGTGCTGTGAGACCAAATCCACATTTTCCGTTTTTCCTAGAATCTGCCTCCTTAGTGAAATGGAGGTTTACATTAGGGATTCCACTTGTTTGGTGTGTGTGTGTGTATGAAACCGTATACGTGTGTGTGTGTGTGTGTGTGTATGAAACCGTATACGTGTGTGTGTGTGTGTGTGTATGAAACCGTATATGTGTGTGTGTGTCACTTTCTGTGGTTTGGGGTTGGGAGTCACTGTGTGGCTCTACACCTGCGTGGTGTGACTGTTACAGTGCTGTACTCTTTTGAAGACTGTAAACACTAGAGGCCCAGGAAGAGAGAGAGAGAGAGAGAGAGAGAGAGAGAGAGAGAGAGAGAGAGAGGGAGATATCCAATATGAGAGGGGATGAAAGAAGACAACAAGCGGTAAAGAGATCCAGTGCAGACGGACACAACAACTGTGGAACAGTAAATTGCGTCTCCTGACTGATGTGGCTTAAGGTATCCCGGTGGCAGAGGTATCATTTGAAACCAGAACCCTTCTGGAGCTTGGCCACTTCAATACTCCCTCCTCCTTTTCCACATGTTCTTCGACCCCTCACAGAGACGAACTGGGTCTGTGTGGACAGCAGACCTCCTCTGCCAACCGCGGTGAATCAGACACCCTCCTTTCCATCAATAGAGAACACCTGCCTTTGTCTCTGACCCACATCTCCATCTATTCTCCCCTGCCCGCAATAATGGGCAATATTTAATCCAATGACAACGCCAAGGCAGCGCGCATAATTAAGGTGCGAGGTGCATCGATAAAAATGGCCAAGAATGAAATGCTGTCCAACAGACGTGAAGACATGCGCTCATTCTCTGTCTGCATGTAAGATAACCTGTGAGAGAACGATGAGGAGAAAAACCAAACCCCATGCAAACTTTGGAATTCATGCAATTTCAATGTGTGTTAATTACATTGGATTTCCAAAGAGTTGCATTTTCAGTCTGCCCTGATTACTCAGGTCTGGCAAATGTGCGACTTACCTGTATCAGTACAGTTTTCACCGATCGTTACACAATGCAGGCAGGATCTGATGTATATCGGAGTAAGGTGAAACTCACTGACGCTGTTGTTACACGATGTTAGCGGGTCGTGTAAAACACCGCGACACATCAACATCCATATATTGCATTTCATAAACTGCATAACGTCACTGTCACGCAGCATGTATGCTGAATGCATGGCGTGCTGATGCTGTCTGAAGGGGATGAAGGAGACCGCCACGAGGTATGGGTGACACGGCCTAGTGTGGGTTACAGTAAGTCGGTGTACAGTACGCACTGCACAGGTAACCCTATCTGCCGGTCAATGTGAGCAGAGATAAGGGCAGCCTGCGTACCACAAGATCCCCCGAGGGGCCATTTGATCATCAACAGAAATGACATCGTGGTCTTCTTTCATTTGCCTTTAAATGGAAAAGAAGACCGGCCATGTCACGTAGTTCCTCCTTACTCCAGATATTCGGTGTCCGATACGTTATACAACTGTATAGAGGAGGGATTCCTGCACCGCCACCGTGCCTCTGTCAGCAAAAGACGTTCTCTTGGTCTCTGACGTCAAAAGGTTTTTATATTTCGGGCCTGGTAGCAGTTCGGTTGAAGAGTCGCTGCGTCTCTGAGGACACTGCGCCATTAAACTGGCTCTTTCTTGGGGTAATGTCTGACAGGAATACTCTCTCATACAGTGTTATACGCACAATACAACTCAACACAAGGACAAGAACCATAACCATCCTGTAGCAGATTGATTTGAAAATACCTCTTTTCTGTGCTGAGGGATCGGAGAGGAATAGAACAGGTTAACAGTTAATAGCTGAAATCTGACTGACTTATAGCTACGGCACTTGTTCATCCAATACATACAGCCTAGTGTCAAGTACAACAACAACAACAACAACAACAACAACAACAACAAATCAAAAGGAGTCATTGAACCCTCGTTCCTTTGCAGACAGGGCCTACTCACAATTAGTGTAACTCTTTAAGTATATTCGTTCAAGAATGTGATAATTCAATGTTATGAACAGATATGCTTTTAAACTCACTTGCTGGCCAGGTGCACCTTGGGACTTACGCCAAATTCTCCAAATAGGGTAACAAACACATTGGCATCTGTACCTGCTCCCTTGACATCACCAGTGACAGCTACCACCTCATACACTGAGAGAGATGAAGACGGACAGAGAGGGAGAGAGAGAGAGAGAGAGAGAGCAAATTAAAAATAGACAAAGAGAAAGAGAGGTGAAAATGTGTGCCATGTTGTCCATGCTATAATAATTATCGCAACTGTGCCATCTAAGATCCCGTCATGAGAGCAGACGGAGTCTACGGAAAAAACTAAAGAACAAGGAGACACAGACGTGGTAACGTTCACAGACGTGGTAACGTTCACAGACGTGGTAACGTTCACAGACGTGGTAACGTTCACAGACGTGGTAACGTTCACAGACGGTGTCCGATACTCTAAAAACGTTGTGGGAGGAATATGCATAGGAACATTCTCTTTTAATGGCCTGAGGACATTGTAGATGATTCAGAGAGGATACTCTGCTGGATCTGGTACTTTGTAGATACTCCACTGGGAGACTGTTAAGGAGAGGAGACATGGGGAGTTAAGTCACGTTCATTATACATTCATCCAAAAAACACTTACAGAGAGAAAGGAGCAGGGAGAGGAGGCAGAGTACAATAGTGGTCCCCAACCTTTTTGGCTCGTGACCCCTTGAAACGAAGCGATGCCTACACGCACCACTGCCAAAACTCATCTCACGACCCCCTAAAATGATCTTGCGACCCCCTGGGGGGTCCCGACCCCCAGGTCGAGAACCACCTGGTCCTGCCTCTGGCCCCCGGCGCTGCTCCCGGCGTCTGGGACGGCACCCAGTGCCTGTCTCTGTTCGGCTCCATCCATGTGGAACATAACTGAGCTTTCACCCAAGAGCAATCACGGGGGGGGGGATTCCCCAAGCCACCCACAGGGTGCCCCTGCTCAGGGGTGAAGGCACCCAGAGGGAGCCTGACTGGTCTGTATGGTTGTATACATGTCCTACAGTGTGTGAGGTGGTCTTACCTTTCTTCCTGTGGTACTCGTCCTCGTATCCATCTGATGAGTCTGTGTGGTAGCTCAGCAGCTCATTGTGGTAGATCTCAGCGTAGTCCACCTGTTTATTTTTGGATTTCTTACCCTTTTTCTTTTTATCTTCATCACTGTCTGCCGATCCCTTCTTTGGCTTCTTCTTCTTCTTCTTCTTTGAGTCCTCCTCCTCCCGCTCCTCCATTAAGGGCTTCTCGTCATCATCCTGATACTTCTTCTTCTTTTTCCCTCCGTGTTTAGACTTCTTATCCTTGGAGCCCATCTCCTCCTCCGCCTCTGGATCCTCTGCGGGGGATTTCTTCTTCTTTTTCTTCTTTTCCTCCTTTGCTCCCTCAGTCACTTCTCCTTCTTTGAGCTTCTCTGATTTCTTCTTCTTGGAATTGGACCTGGTGTCATTATTGTTCTGCTCGTCCCCTTCTTCCTCATTTTCAATCACAACACCGCCTTCAGCATCATCATCCGATTTCTTTTTCTTTTTCTTCTCTTTTACCTTTTCACGCCCTTTTCTCTTCCTCTCTTTCTCCGGGGACTCCTGCTCCTCAGAGGTCACCACTGTCTTGTATTTCCTCCGACTCTTCGCTCGGTTTGTGGTGTCCCCGTTGCTCGTCTCCTTCGACTTTGGCTCTGTTTCCTTCACTTCGTCATCGACCTCTTCGGTTTCCTCTGAAGCTGTGGGTTTTTCCAGTTTCGAGGACATCTTTTATTCATCCACTTCCCTGGCCTTTAGTTCCGTAAGTGCTGCCTTGAGTTTCTAAAGCTGTAAGACAATTCATTTGACCCTTGGGTGCAGGGAGGTGCTGGGACCCAGGGGTTCAGCGCGGGTTGTGTGTGGCGTGTGGGTGCAGGCAGAGGCTTAGGCCACAGGGAGCTATGGCTGCCTGGACTTCTGCTACCTGGGCAGCATAGCCATACGGCCGACAATCTCATGAAAAATTACTGTCACCTCAGCGCTCACGTGACCCAGGGGAGAAAGCCCTGTGAAAAAGGAGCCTTGCACAGAGAACTTATCCTCTCTGCCACGGCACTCTCCATTATTTATGGTGTCAGGATCGCTTTACGGGCCAGGGGCGTCTCGCTTTTACCTGCACACACACAGACAGACAGACAGACAGACAGACACACACACACACACAAAAAGCTTTCCCTTGCACCCACTCCTCCCTGCTAATGTTAATATACAGAATAACTAAGTATATGGTAAATGTGTATGAATCACATTTACTAGTCCAGAGTGAGGGGAAAACATGAGTGGCAACAAATTGACTATAAGGGTCCAGCAATGGATTTGTTTTCTTCACAGCTGCTTTCAGTCCACTTCAGATTCCACTTAATGGGTTGGTTAGACTGCGTTATTGTCTGGAGAAATAACTGCTTCTATATTTAGCTGCACTCTGTCTTGGTAGGTGGTATTGGTCCTGTAACACAGAAAGAGCTGAAGTGGGAGTCTGGTGACGTGATTCACATAGACACTAGTGATTAAGGGATTTTTTTTAATGCCTTTGTGCATGGTTTGTAGGGTTATTAATTATTTTTTCATTATATAAGAAAGTAAGCAGTCAAAACTTAAGGGGTGTTTAAGGAGGTTTTGATGGGGTCTGCTCCATTAACTAATTTTAAGGGGATTTTGTATGAATTAAGTGTACAGTAAATTAATGTAAATGTGAGGCTGTTTTAATGGATTAGTGGTTCATAATGTATATACATGTAGATGTATTAATTATTTACTTTCAGGAAAATGACAGTCACAGGCCATAGCAACTTTTTCCTGTTTTCTTCTTTATGTTCATATATATGTAGCCCTCTAACCACACCTCTCTTGTAGTGGTGACCTCTACTTTTGTCTCAAGCTAACCTATGACCCCATCCTTCAGTAACCAATACAATCACTTAAAATGACTATGAAATATAGTATATATTATTATATGATTTTATATAAGTCAGAGTTTTAATTTCTTCACATCGCCATTATCACATTCATGCAGATTGCAGGAAGATTTCGGTGACATATAATGAAAAATATACAAGACATTTTTTTTCCCCATCTTTATTTCAGAAAAATAATAATACATATTTTCATTTGATAGATAAATTAATTAACATAAGAAAATCGTTATACTGTATTGCTTTCCTTTGATGAGAAATGTTAAACAATTAATACAAAGCTGAAGACAAAGGAAAATGGATAACAATTATATTGAGTTGCTTTTCCCCTGCATAGTCTTGCTTGGATCACCATTACACTGGACTAATTCACATTTTATCTTATCAAAATGAAAAATAGGAAAAGCAACAGTATATAAGAGGATAATTCGTTTTGCTATTTTTGTCTATAGCAATGCACTTAAAAAAATTATAATAGTGCATAATAGTACTGGCATACATATCTGCCCCTGTGTATGAGCCAAATCATCCCATTAGCCTTATTGCTGCCACCTGATACCTGATAATGTAGGCGTAAGGGGGATTGGAGAAGGGCAGAGTATGGTCATACTGATGGTAACATATCTTTCAACATCAGATTACCCAAACCATGAATGACAGCAGATAGTCAAACCTCATTTGACCCCGTGAATTGAAAAGTCATCATATGCCGCATCGTAACAGACAAAATGCAACATTGTTTGTTTAATCAATCATATTTATAACATTTGTGTAATAAAGGTAATGAAAAAATACTAATACTACTAACTAATTTGCATAGACCTATTCTATAAAGATGTCTTGTGTAAGCCACTCATATCCGGATCACCTGCGATTAATAATATAGATAATCGTTTTTTTCCAGTTGACCTCTTGATAGTTATGTCCAAGTGATGATTATGTCAGTCCACCCTCTTCTGCCATCTTTACACTCAGCTCTTACAAAAAAGAACATCATTCAATGAAAACTCAACTTCGCCTTAAATTGAACTAATAGCGAATGTCGAAATGAAAGAATAGTGATGGACATTTGATTGTGATTAACTTTCTGAATCAGATTCGGCCAAACTGATTTGATCATTATACGCTCGGTCTGGTCGGAGTGAGTTAGTCCTGTAGTGTTACGTCCTGAGTGGTTCATAGCCTACAGTATAGTCCATGTTACAACTCTCATCGTGGAGCTTTCATGTACCTACTTGACAGATTAATACCAATTCAAGACCACCAACACTATGATCTGATATAAAGCGATCAGTCACCCCCCACACACCCACCACCACCCCACCCATACACACACATGCACACAGAATGTATACTACAAAACAAAAACACCATGACTATGCAAGATAAGTGAGAAAATCCAAACAAGTTTATTTACAAACACAATAGCAGTATAAAGTATGATCCAGAATCAGTTAAGAAGCACTGTTATACATTTCCATCTATTCAGTACACAGACAAATTCCCTTCCTGGTCCTTTCTTAATTCAGTTGTGTCGTCTATAAAACAATTTAGTGGTTCTAAAATCCAAATCCAATCCTTTTTTTGTTTTTTTGGGGGGTGGTATACTCATACTTGTGCTTACACACACACACACACACACACACAAAGAGTCTAAATTACAAAGGAAACGATCCCTTAACACCGCTCTATTGGACCGTGTGCCACGGAGGGCCGAGAGTCTGCAGGTGTCTGTTCCTGCCAAACACTGCAGCAGGTGATTTCACTGATTAGCCCACCTTCAACCAGAGAGGAAGAACCGATCCGCTGCTGTAGAGTTTGGTTGGCATGAAGACGTGCGGACCCTCGGCCCTGCGTGGCACACGGTGAACACCCCTGCTTTAAAACCTCCGCAGTGATGCCCTTCAAATATGAATTACTTAATGGACAAGCGCATGAACAGAGGAATGTTTTAGAGCCGTTTGATCTCTCTCTTGAAACCCTTCACAGAGTACAACAAAACAACAACCATACGGCATCCCGGTGCTCAAATGCACAATGCTCTCGAGAGTACAAACTGAACGTAGCGCAGTAGTAGTAAAAGTATCATACCATTTCACAAAGGGGCAACAAGCACTTTCATTCCTTCACCCATCATCAATGAAAATTGCATCCAATATTATACAATCCACATTTCAGTGATCGTTGAAGCAGGCACACACAAAGCTACGTATAGTCATGCACAGCATTACATGATTATGAATGGAGTTCTATCTTACAGGGAATAGGAACAGAATATAAGAAGAGAACTGCACATAGAACTGCACTGTATCTTAGAGAGTCTCAAATGCCCCTTGATGCAGGAGACAGTATAATAATTAGTTTGACATGAATGCACTTTAGATAAGCAATACACATAGGTGAATTGCTTATCATGTAGAGGGTTTGATATCTCATAAGGCAGTATGGCTTAAGACGTGAATGACAGCGAGAGGTTAGGTCGCTCAACAGTGCTCTGTGATTCTTGAATGATAGGATGGTCAGTGTCTTGCTATGGTGTCGTCATTATAAAATAGTTATCTGGCATTTGTCCAAAACCACGACAAGCCAAAAAACACTCCCACCATTTTGCACCAGAAATATCAGAGGGAATTTTCCAGCTCTTTAGTCAAAATGGGAGAATGTAGGCCATTTGGGGGGGAAAAGGCCATTTCAAGAGAGTAGCAGTGTTTTAAAATGGTCACCCAGTGAATTAGATGAATAGGAAATAGATTTACAAAGCCACACAATTAGAAGTTTCATCCTTGTTGTTGTTTTTTAGCTCAATATCAAGATTCAGGCTTTATTTTTTATTTTTTTATTAAATAAACATTAAAATCTGCCACGCCCACAGTGTCTCAGAGAAAGAGAAGAGAGAGGGGGGAAAGCGGGGGCACACAGAACCTGTCAAGAGATAGATCGACAGTGGAATATGTGTTGAGTGGAAAACAACACCTCTGCACAGCAGCGCCACCGACCCACGAGAAAACGTCACAGAAACGACATCACTAGGAAGACCACTTTTCACACTAAAAACAAGCGTCCTATGGTCAGAGAGTCACAGAGAGACACAGTCATTGGATTTGCTACGTAAGTTTAAAAAGGTACACATCAAGTAGAGAAATCATATCGTTGGCATTAAAGCAAGCAACCTTCAACGTGTAACGGAACGACAGAGAGCACCGCAGTGTTCTCTCTTTTTCAACAGGAAACACTGAGACGCCGGATCTCATTCACTGATAAAAATCCATCAGGTAAAAACGCATCTCTAAACACGGACGAAAGCTAAAGGGTACAATGTTGAGCTCCCACGGCGCCTTATAGCCAAGGAAGTCGATCTCGGGTGGCAGGTGAGCGATCACCTGCACTGCCCGGTGTGTACGTTGATGATCCCACGCGTGTGCATGTGTAGGAAGTTGAAAATTTCATGGGGCATCGCATGGAAGCCCGGCCTTGGCTTGACATTGTCATAATAATGGTGAGTGATGAAGATGCCGGAGGGGTTCATGGGAAACGCCCAGAAACCGTAGAGGTGGACCTCCTCGCACATTTCCAAGGCCGCCGTCACGAGCATCAGGCCGCTGCTGAGCCGCTTGGCCCGGACACCCTGCACTGCCCAAAAACGCTGCACATTGAGCAGGTACTGGGGGTGGAAGAAAAACACGCCCCTCTGGGAGTCAAAGTCATCCAGCATGTACTTGACTCGGAAAGATACATCGGTGTTGCGGGTGTTGTAGAAGGCAGGAAGAACCACGGAAGAGTTCTCATAGTTCTGGAGGACGTCGTAAAACGGGCGCCGCCACTTCTCCAGCTTCTGAAACCTGGGGTGCAGTGGAAGTGAAACATGAGATGAGAGAGGGAGACAGTGTAATGGAAAAAATCATTAAACGTGTGTTTCCCATGAGAACAGATGTGGAGACAGAGACAAAAGTCTGAGTGCCAAGTGTCACAGGAGGGGGTAGACAGGACAGGGAGACAGGAGATGACAGGCCAATACACATTGCACCAAATGGGCTTTATGCTAAGATGTTTGGGGGTAGTTGTCTGTGTGTTAAAGTGTCTTCTTGTTTGTGATTGACCAGACCCAATGTCTGGATGCCAGTTGTTGTAAAATGTCTGTTGTTCCCATTGGTTGATCGAATGTCTTTGTTGTCGACCTATAAATATACTAGGTTGAGACCAGATCGAGGCTCTTAGTGCACCGTTCGTTTGAATGGTGTGCTGAGGCGCCCGACGATGTATTGCGTAATAGGCGCCGCGTATGCAAGTCGCAATAAATCCATAATCAAATGCAAAGCCGTCTCCTGGTCTATATAGTCTTAACGTTTTGTCAAGTAACAACTATCTTTTTCCACTAC
>OMOT01026452.1:0-12372 GCA_900312575.1 Acanthochaenus luetkenii | reverse complement strand
CAGTCCTTGTGGAGGACGCAGGACTGGACCGTCAGCGGCAAGTCCCTCATTGTGCAGAGGCTGAGAAAGGAAAGAGGGGGGGGGTCATGAAGTTGATCCGGGTAGAGCTGGACGATGTCCCTCGGGAAACATTAAAGCAGCACTAGGCAAGATTTGTATGTAAAAATACAACTGTCTTATCAGCTTAAATCAAGTGGAGCTGCAATACAGACGGTTTTTTGAGACCCTGTAGATTTGCTCTGTTTGCCCAACTGAAATTCTGGTGCTGGACACTTCTCCACCCACAGGAAGTGACAAAACTAAACGTAAGAATGAAATACAAACTGTTTCCTAAAACGAGGCGAGCAAGTGCTCCATTAAAAGTTAGATCCATTGCGTCTTTTGTCCCTTTGGTCCCGGTCACAAACCAGCCGGGTTGGTAAACATGAGCGTGCAGTTTATGATGATGATGATTTTGTGAGAATTTAATGTTACATGTCTCAAACAGTTATCTCTCGCTGCCATTTTGCGCAGTTACTGTGCAACATTGCCTCGTGTAGCTTTAAGCGAAGGTTTATGGTCTTTGAACATGTTGATGGAACAAATATGATACAAGTGGTGTGCAAAGCTTCACTTAAAGCTCTTTGCCCCTGACTGGTACTCACATTTTGCCACTAGCTAATCTCATTAGCACACAAACTGCATAATCAGTTTCGCATTAGTAATAAAACACTATATATATATATTTATATATATATATATGATTAAGTGTTAGGTCCATCAAGACAACCAAAACAACCTCTGATCAATCACTCGCACTCATCTTTTAATCATCTGACTAGCATTTAGCGGTAATGAATAACCCGTCCTCTTTGGGCACCGTCTGAATTATTACAAATGTGTTCTAACTAAAGCCGACTGCATTCTGCTGCTCAGTCTGCATGTCTTTCCCCTCGAGGCGATGCAACTGACGAGCTATTAGTGCTAATTACAGCTCTGCTTCATTTAGAAACTTCTCATTTAAACGTTGCCACCACACTTCACCTCCAGCAACTCAGACGTTTGGTAGAAATGGGGAAATGTATGAGCTGTGTTTTTAATGTCTTTGCAGACTAAGACACCTCTGCAGTCTTTGAAGTGGTACTGACACTGAACAATTTTAGTTTTGTTCTTATAATAAATAATGATACACTTTATTTATAGAGCACACTTTAAAATACAAGTACATCTCAAGGTGTTCTGCTGCCAAACACACTTTAAGAGAGGTGATATACTAAATAAACAGTACTTACTTATTTCATACACTTTGTGTTCCGGCTCATTTTGAATTGGAGAAAAACAATTAGGAATTTTAACAGATGCTGGCGAATGTGACACACTGAGGGTGACGGTTCCATTTCCTGCCTCAGATGGAACTTCATGTGTTCTAAAAAGTCGCAAGAGGTACTTGTTTCTTAATCTCAGTCATTCAGACAGAATGAGGAGACAATCATTCTCCGTTGAAATAAGTAAGAACACTTGTGCGCTCATTACTTGAACTGCTGAACTGGTCTAGAAAGACAGCTCTATACGGGTCAAGTGATTAAGAAAGCCTTTCTACAACTTCAGCACCGTGGAGAAATAATCGTCTGACCTGAACAGTTGTGGAAGAGGAGAAACACAATTATGGAACCATATGGGACACGCATACATTAAATGCAATGATGTAATGTGCCTTCGGTGGCACAGCGAAATTTCAAAGGTCACGATGCCTAATTATCCAGACATAAGCATAAGACTGAGCTCTCTCAAATGATCCCGTTGTAAGGAAGTGGCCTGTTTGGGTTGAGGCGAAGACCAATGACAGATGTACATCAAACAAAATTGGAAATGAAGCGAGCACGATGTTCAGAGAGCGTCTGGCGAGGATATGGCTGGGTTATCGCTTCACAGGGAGGTTTGTTCCACTTCTCTGAAAGTGGCAAAAACAACTATGAATATTTCAGAAGTAGAAATAAACAAGTCAAGGATTAATATTCATGTTCCTAAGGGCATGTGTTGTTGAGTCGTTGCATGGTTCCTTTGAAATATTTGATCCCAGTCACTGCTGAGAACTTGACACCAACTACGCATTAATTAATAGATTAAGTACATTATTGATCAAATCTGAGAATACAGTGGCATGTGACACCTCGTGAAATCCAGAAATCCAAGATTCTAGGGAACAGCAATGACAATTGAGGTTATAGTCAGCCGAGGAACAGACAGAGGGGTAGTAGAGCCACAGGAACAGCTGATTACCTTAGAGAAATCTAATATAGATCAAATTAACTGTTCATTACTTTGTTGTCAAGTCAACATCTCAAAATCACCTTTCAAAACTAAAGTTCCATATCAAATAACATTACAAAGCACTGTACAAAAAAAACAACATTAGAATACAAATGTCGACGCACATCCTCACGAAAAACTTTTCAACAACTTGTGCATTTTGACATCAGCATAGTTTGAAATCTATGGAGGTACACTGAAGTTGTGTTGTTCTGAATGTATGTAAGTAGTATACCAAATGTAAGTGTTGAACTCCGCAAACTAATTCTGTGTTTAACCCCTAAGGGATCAGAAGTGGTGACCCTTGCTGACAGCAAATTCACTTCCTGGAAGTGAAGGAATTTAGCACTTACGTTCAGCAGAGAGAACAAATATTAAAATTTAACCGAATCCATTTTGTTAATTAGTTTGATGTGCAATTTGGGTAAGGACGTCCGCTGAGCAACGAATGGGAATTGAGAGTAATTTGATCTATTTCATGCTCAGTATTTCATGCCACTACATATGTTCGGGCCAATGAGACAACCCACACTAAAAATGTAAGGGCTCATGGTACTGTTGAGTTCTTTGGATAAAAACCTCACCCAAATGACTCAGTGCCCAACCTTTACCTCACTGGAGAAGTCGTGCCTAACCTTAACCTTAATGTACATATGTCATATATTTTAGAAGATGTAGCAATTCGACTTTGTGGCATTTTGCTGGTGTCATTATGAGTGACACTTGATTTTTGTAGTTTGGTAGGGAACATATCGTTATGCATCCTTTAAAAACCTGAAGAAACCCCCCAGAAAACGTCTTATTTTGAGTTCTGGCCAAGATGCAGATGAATATAGCCTTGCTTTGCCATTTCCATCCTTGGAAGCTGACATCAAATACACTGTGGTAGTTGTGCCTCATTGCTCTGACAGCAAAGCAGTGACAAAGACGCAACAGATACACATCTTCCCCTCCCTGTCACCTCCTGACAGGGAGAAGACAAATTTGGCATCATGTTTAGCTGTTATAAAGTTCACCTACTCACTCGATAGATAAACAGATAAATGGGTGCACAGAAATATAGATGGGTAGAAAGATGAATACATAAGTAAACAGGACGATAGACAGGCAGACAGAGAGACAGAGACAGATGTAATAGAAATATACTGTATAAATAAACAAGTTACCTCTTAAGGTCTCTTGGCATTACATGGCAGATCGTTTTCAAATGAGACTTCAAGGGCTGCTAATGTGTTTTAATATCCTATGATAAAACTATAATGCTGGAGGATCTCTCACCAATGCAACTGTGAGGGGCAAACATACTTTGTAATGGTGCTGAAAAAAATGTACACACACTAACTTCGTTTTCACATAAACACCATCGAAACCTTGCCACTCACTTGCGTCCCACAGCGCTCCCATTCCTATGTGTGCAGGTCAGCTCCCGCGTCTGGTAGCCCACTTGGATGTCCCAGAACGGACTCTCTTGCCGGTTGAGACGGTTCCTGGTCCGTTTCTTCTGGATAAGCTCCCTGGTCTCAGGATCTTTGACCCCAGCTCTCTCCCTGAGCCCCAGTCCTTTACCTTTCCTGCGCTTCACTTGGCGCACTGGCCGAGTCTGTGCGAGGGCACAGGGACTCCAGGGCCCAACCCTGAGGCTGTACATACCCTCTGGACCCGTGCAAGGCCCAGGTTTACAAGACTGGAACTCCGTCAGATTGGGGCAAACGGCACCTCCAAAAAGCGGAGGAACCAGAACACTACGGACCCTGTTCATAAGGCCTGTCCCACATGTTTTGGAGCAGGAGGTCCATGGGGAGTGCTCGGAAACCACGCAGTCCTGAGGGCAGGGGATCAAGCATGCCTGCTCCAGGCGAGGCTTGGGCTCAAAGTACTCACAGATGACGTCCTCTGCTGGCGACCCATCTGACTTGAGTATGCAGCCCACCTCCCGGGTCTGAATGCCCTCTTCACCTCCACTGCATACGGAGGGCCGCGGGCCCCCAAAGGTCCTTGCAGACACTGGCACACACTCATTCCAGGCGCCAAGTTGCCAGTCATAAAGGTCCTTGTGCCAGTCACACACGCGGAAACAGTTCCTCTGGTTGGAGGGACGCTGGCCCTGGTCACAGTTGGTGTGAAGAGTAGTCCAGCCATCCACATGGGCACACCAGACCGCCCGGCTTTGGCTGCCACCCGGGCCACAGTCGCTGCCCATGCATCTCCCCCATGGACCTGGGGAATGAGGAAACGTGCCAAAGTTACACAGAGAAAGACATGAAGTAAAGTAAACACTGTTTGGTGTACTGTAAGGAACCTCAGTAGGATATTCCTTTATCACATAACAAACCCCAGAAACACACAGTAAACAACAATCAGTGCCTTAGTTTTATATTTAAAAAAAGTACAAAACCATCAATCATTATGTTCTTTAGATGATGAGAGTTAAGCGATTCAGTCTCAGAGCGTGGATCGTTTAAGACAAAGGAAGGCATACAGATGTGAGTTGTTGAGGGGAAGCGTAGAATTAGCCAACATCCTGTAGTTACAGTGGATGGATCAATGGACGCCATTTTGAAACTGCCTTCAAAACAGAAAGTCATATGCAAGCAATTAGTACATCTTCACTCTGTGACTTGAAACAAGACTTAGCTGGCACCATCTGAACTGTCCTGAGCTAGTGAGCCACACCCACCTGCTAGCAGGTTAACACACACGGCTTCCAGTTATCCAAAGGCTATTGACAAGGGACAAGAAAGCAAACTAATTGCGCAGCTCCAAATTTCACCTCACATTAACCTCACACTCCCATATACGCATCGTATTGACCCACATTGGTGCAGAGTAAAACCTTTGCCTGGCGGCTCCTTAGCCTCCGACGACAGTCTGTTTGTAGCCTCCTCTCTCATCTCAGCTCTTGATGTGGCTGACAGGAGCTTCATCCACCAGGAGCCTCAAAGCACATCGCACATGGCAGGTTTACTTCCCTCTATATCAAAACACTGGGTCAATGTCCTGCCGTCGGGGCGGACCACATTTGTGATTCAGGGGTTGTCTGCGCCTCCATTAGCTCCAGATCACACCGAGCTACAGTTCATGTTTTTTTTTTTTGAAACAGGGTGTCTAGAGTATTGAGCACAACATTTTCAGGGGGTAAAATATCTGGAGCATTCTAATCTACCGGTAATTCTAATCCTCTCAGCAGCTTGTCAGAGTCAATGAAGTTGCTACGTGTATTTTCTCCAATAGAAAAAGACAACTTTTAAAAAGTGTGGCCTTTACAATATAGTGTAAGATGTTGACATCCTAGTAACGATAAAGACAAATTGTATCTAGAGAGCTGATATATAGTACAGAACATGTTCATCCAAAATCTAAAGCTCGGTGTGGAGAGAAACAGCTTCTCTTAATACCAAATAAAGATTAAAATAAATCCAACTTCCCATCCATTAATGTCTTGCTATGTCACATATTTTCAACTATGCATTTAGCACAAGCAAACTTTTATTGGATTGGCCCCATTATCTACAATCTGGAAAAGAATTGCGGCTCGGTAAAATGTTTCTACGGTTGAAAAAGTGGATAAGTCTGTAGCCCTGATAGCCTGCAGGTGACCTTTCAATATTTCATGCAGTCTGCAAAGCAAGGCACCATTTTACAGTCTGAATTCCAACGCATTTTCATCACCATTTATCACATCTTTTAGCAGAATAATCAATGAATTCTACATTGGGTGTCTTGAAAATGTCCCAGACTGGGAGTTAAATCTAATCCCCTACAAGGCAATATGACTAGGTCAATATAATGTAGTGGGAAAAGCCCAGTGTAACACCTTGTGGGAGAACATGGTTCTAATGTAGTTTTCAGTTATGTTGCGTCAAAGAAACGTCTTTCTTTGAAATATAATGTGGTAGTTCATTTGCAGCTGATACAAGATCAGATGCAGGAAGGGATACAACATTTTATTCAGAGAATGATTCATTATTCATCATATTTTGTTGTAGAAAATGCACTTACGACTATATTTTCCCGCTAGCTTGTCCTGCTTGCGGTACTGTACCATCACCATTAGCGACTAGTTAGCTTGCTTTGATACGGTAGTTATGATGTTCATGCGCTGGTGGGAAAGTCCAACATCTTCCAAGCCGGCAGCTGAACAATCTTGCTTTCACGTGCTATTTTGTCGAAAAATCTAACAATGAAGACAAACGATAAATAAACATCAACTGTTACAGAGGCTGCAGCTTTGCATGTTGGAGAATTGCTCAGCGTTGGTGGAGGTTTGCGCTCTACTGAGTGGCTTATAATTATTAATATTTACTTCAGAGGCAGATTTAATATTCATGCATATGTGGAGCAGTGACCTATTTGCGTTTGTGCTGTATTAGCTGTGACCAGAGCATGATAAGAGATAAGCAGCACAGTTCAAAAGTAAGAGGGCCCTTTCCAGGCCCCTGGGAGTCCCCAGGCCCCAATATGTCTGACGTGTAATATCCCCACTGTCTGGGCCCGTGGGTCCATTTAATGAACAGTGTCTTTGTCCCGACAGGGTCAGCTTCACTAAGGAATGGGTCACAGTGTTGGTCTCCAGGCGGACCTTTCTTACTGCCAAGGCCAGGGTTCATTTCAGAGTCGTCTTTGCTGTCCGACTGCTACTTTACTGGTGATCCAATGGCCAGCAAATCGGTCTTGACTACGAATCAGGGTACCTGTCATTTATGACAATACGGAAAAGGTCAACGAAATATGCATTAGCAAGTTGCCTTGCCTTTATCAGCGAAATGAAGGTGCACTAAATGTAGTAAACTCAGCTGCTACTGAAAGGAGTCAAACCTCCTGTACTGTTGTTGCTTCCAGACTATGTGGAGTTGTAAGGAGCGGCAGTAGCCTGAAGGGGATAAGTGTGTAAATGTATATATTGTGTAACCCTCCGGTCTCTGTGGTCCTACTCTCCCACGCAGTTGCTGCACATGAGAATGGATTCAGCTTCAACTTGCCAGATTAAATAAAGATTAGATTTGTATGGAGGACTGCCTTTATTTTATGGATAAGACCGCTACTAAACAAACCTTTTAGAGTTTTGATGTTGTGTTTAGAGGCACATAAAACCCTGAATGGATCGTCCAAAGTCTCTGGTGCAACAACTAGCACTCAACATTTAACAAGCTTGTTCAATGTTGAATCTCATATCACACACACTTGTATGTAGTATGGTATATGATGTAGTTAGTATATGATGTAGTTAGTATACAGTAAGTGTATGTATGACATAGTATATGATGTAGTATGTATATGATGATGTAGTATGTCGCTTTGGACAAAAGCGCTAAATGCCACAATGTAATGTAACACACCCAAACCTTCTGTTCCCCATCAAACATTACCAGATGTCAGTCTGATTACATGACCTTTCCCGGTTTCAAAACACGAGCGTGGTGTTTCAAATCACTGTCTTATTACAGTCCGAGTTGTTACAAAAAAGACATTGTGATAATTGCACGTTTGTATTGCCTTTGGCAGAAATAAGTATTACCACATTGAACTAAGTCACATTACACTCAGTAGAGCAACTTGTTTGCCAAGAGCTAGAAAACAAATCTGGTGTGCAAGAGGCAAAGCCAACTGTGTATTGTTATTGTGTTTCAAGAGCACAGCCAGCTAGTTGCAATAAAATCCCAGTGGATCTTTACAAAGACAATGCTGCCGTTCACGCAGATCACTCTTTTAGGACCGGAGGAGCAGTACCCTTTTTATCGAGTGGGCCACATTTCAAAACAGAGGTTAGCATGGAAAAGAGCAAAAGACATTGAAGGAGAAGGGAAAAGACCAGAGGCCGATACTCAACATCTGATGGAATACTTTGAGCCGCTTAGCATTCATGCAGGATTGTTCGCCCTGGCCTGTATTCAGTGTGATCGGTGCCCTTGGCTGTACGGCACTAAGCCACAGTCCATTGACTGAAGCTCTCCCTCTCACACTTGATCTGGATTTCGTCAGCTGTAGTACCACGATTGTGCTTGTATGGTTTGAAGGAGCTTCTTTGATGACTCTCACGTCCGGCACAAACTGCGAGGCGGAGGCAGGCGTTTGAACAAACCATACAATGTTAAATCGTTTCCTCCATTTTTTTTCTTTGTTCCTCCTTGTTATGAACACAAAACAGTAGAAAAGCTACTTAGATTGATCTGCACATTGAGCTCAGTGAACTGTGAACTGTACCTGCTGTACAACAACATGGCGGACATTGAAGTGGATGCATGCGCCACCACAACTACAATGACTAGATACTTTTTGGTTTGAGCTGCACCTCAAATGACCCATTCTTGTGTCAAAACGTTTTCAAAATGGTCAGACAGATTTCCAAGGGTCAAAAGAGTCGGTCTGTGGAGAGGCCTGTCATGACAATAAATGACAAACACGCCCAACGCGTGCGAACAACCCACGGCTGCAAAAGTGTGGAAAAAAGTGATAGAAAACAATGAAAACAGATGCAGTAACCTCAAATCCGATTCCAGAAACCGATGAAAGACTTCTGGGAAACAGCGGCGCTCCATCACATGGATCCGTAATGTGTTTGTTGTGGGCTTTCTAAATCTGCTCTCTTGTCCTAGATCACTGAATGATCCAGGAGAGGCCACAACCGCTGGCCTGAAGCGGTGGGACAGCGATGGGAGCTTCCCCCATGCTGTGCTGGTATCGAGGTAGAAATACACATGACACCAGTGTGGAACATACATACATGTTTTACTTTTATTTACCCAGAGATGAATGCTCTTCTTCAGCAATGAGCTGCTACAACCATTACACACATTTACACCCAAGAGCTGCCCGGTACAACCTCCACCTTGTCGACTTGTTGACTCAAATCTGAGTCGACGGGCCCGTGGAAGCTTTTCCTAAAGGGGGTGTGATGGTTTGGCAAAGGGCGAGGAGGACGAGAGGAACGTGTCAGTGCCACACGGGGAGTGATAGACGTGAATCTGCCCTGTGGATGAAAGCCATATTGGTCTGTGAGGAACTCTACTGTGAGCAAGGAAACCAGAGCGAGAATGCGTGGTACATACAGCAGGGATGCTTGTTTTCCCAATGGATACTAGTCTTTTAGTCAGGGTGTGGCATTACAACAACAAAGGCACAGTGACATTATATCATTCAGCTCACATTAGATAAGACGAGGCAGCCTCCCGAGCCAAACCCTCCAACCTGCCATCCATGTTTCCACAGTAACACATCCACGTATAGCACATGAAAGATCCCCTATAATGTATACCGACTTTTTGCCATCCGCTATTTCAGTGTACATCCCGTTGTGATCGGTAACATGCAGCACTGGTCATGTGGGAGGCTGATAATCATTTTTATTTTGTGCTGTGTGGATTTTCTGGACAGGGAAGTGATGTCACTGACAATTTATACATGAATTTACTTGGGAGAAAAGTGCTATCAGCATGAAAGGGAGGGCAAGTGTGTTAAGATTGTTAGTGTGGCACGTGCTTGTTAGTGTGTTGGTGTGTGAAATAATAGATTAAAGGGGTTTTTTGGGGTGCATCTGTGTACGCATGGTGTGTCTGCATGTGTTTGTGTGCCAGTGCCACTGTTGCTCCAGGGGGGCGGCGGTTTGATGATGTAGCTGTCACTTTATTAAGATACATTTTCCAATCACATGGCGAGATCTCCCACCCTCAGGAGTGCCAGTGTCGGGGATTAGATTACCGCCTCCCACAATGCATCACGCTTTACATCACAATTCAATAGAAAAGCAATACTAGACTGGGAGATGCTGCAGCCCTGCCTCCTAAAAAGGGTGTTTCAAATTAGCTCTGGAGACATGCAGTACATCACCACAAAAATGAGTCATCGTGATAACACAGCTAATTTAAGAATACTATATGTAGGGTTTTCCTAGTAAACAAACGACCATGCAAATAAAAGCACTACAGGCATTTGCTTCATGCTTTGATTTGGACTGATTTGGAATTTCTCAGACTACATCTCCCACCTGGTGGCATAGAAAGCAACAAGAGGAAATAATGAAATGTGGCAACATAAATCAGCTCACATGGAATATACAGTAGAACGTGACACCAATAGTCATTATCACAATTCATTCAACAATGATGTTGTTAGGGAAAAGCCTTCACAAGCTGCCTTTAAGAAAGTCTACCAGCAATTTCATCATTACAGTAAAGCTCAACTACAACGAGAATCAAATATTCCCAGACAGGCAGTTCAAACCGAGACGTGGGTTTGGACTGGAACCTTTTTGTTTTTCGGCTTTAACAAAGCTTGGAATCACAGTACAACACAATTACAATAATCGTATAATCCTGTAACAATCAGCTAGTACCACAAAACACAGTTGTAGTAAATGGGAATGATGCCAAAAGGGAATTCCTAAGTAAAAAGTAAAACATTGACATCTATCTCGATATGTGGAGAAAAGGGAAGAGCATGATGAAGTGCCTTGAGAATAACCCTGGATTTGAGACTTGTAGTTCTGCCCTTTGACCCCAAGCACTGATCACAAATTAAAGCTGCACTACAAAATACAACGTATCCGCCTAAATCACAAAGTGGGGCTGCAACAGAAAAGAGTGTCCCATCCCCTAATTGAGCTTCGCCTTATTTGCCCAAATGAAATGTTGGGCACGTATTGTTCTCCACCCACAGGAAGTGACTAATTTAAACTTAAGAGTGTCTCTTAAACAGCAGCGAGTGAGCACTCTGTCCACAGAAAGCGGGACTCACCAACGTTAGATCTCTTGCCTCTCTCATCCCTTTAGTATTCTGCGTCATCAATCAATAGTAAATCATTATCAATTCACACTGAAGTCCACAAGCTTTATGATGATAAGGAATAGGCGGTAAATGCTAGCGATGTGTTAAAATTCCTGGAATGAAGAGTCTGATAAGTGCTTTTGATTCAGTTGATTAACGCCCCGGTGATGCAACATTGACAGGAAATGACTGCCTGTCAGGTGGTTGATTTGAGTACACAGCGGGGTTTCTTGTTTTACCAATCAGCTAAGCAGCCTGCAGATGAGAAAGTAACACATCTAGGCCAGTTGCCGCTAAACTTGGGTATTGAGGTGCAGGCCCACTTTTCTGGGCCTACGGGGAACCTTCTTGGATTCAGCAGCAGTAGGGAGGTAGGAGGTGTTGGACGGAGAACATGGAAATCAGAGCCAACCTTGATGCAGAGCACACACACATATGCACACACGCACACACTCAAACAGGCACATTCATGCGCGCTCATCCACACACACAAAAACACACACGCACAGCGGGCCAAAGCAAACAGACTGTGATCGTACCACCACATCGACCCACCGCCTTCTGTTAGCTCTTTTCATGCTTGCCTTCTTTTTATGTCACACTCTAATGTACGATGAAAACAGAGAACAAGAAGGTGAAATCCTTTGAATGTTTGGATTCTGCCTCCAAATCAGAACATTCTGCTTTTTCCCTCTTGCTTTTGATTGTCTGTTGCATAGTTGAACCAAATAAATGTAAATACCTCGATTTTGCTCATTATAGTCATTTATCACCATGTCAGTAAACACAATAGAGGATAAACATCACTGAAATAAATGTTGGACATGAGGTTATCTATGGAAAGCTGCTGAGAAGCCTTCTATTTCTACACTCGCAAAACAAAGTGACATAAATACCCTATATGGTACATTAATGTTCCTCACCGTAAAACTTGAGTTGTTTATGGAAAAATAAGCAAAACTATATAATTGTGTCAAATGTAGAAGAGCGCAGGACAACCAGTACGGACCTGGTGCAGCAGCTTGAAATGCCGCGCTGCAACTGGGCCGCAACAAGTTCAGATACGCAAATGTTAGGCATGCGGTGTAGCTCAGGTGTTCGTTTGATGCCAGCTCTTCATGAACAACTTGACCTGGCTTCCTCACATGCAGTAAAATAGATGCGGAACTACTCCATTACCAAAAGAGACATGGTAGCACTGTCATTTTGATTCAATTGAACCCTGCTGCATCTGAGGTGTATTTCTCAGCAAACCAAACCAAACCAGAGGACAGATGCCTTTGCGTGCAGAAAGGGTGTGTGACCAAAGAGTGTATACCCCCA
>OMOT01026449.1:0-10045 GCA_900312575.1 Acanthochaenus luetkenii | reverse complement strand
TTCTCCTTCAAGCTCAATGACATTTACACACACACACACATATGCCCAGTTTGCCCACTCTCCCCAGCACAAAAGCGTATCCTTACCCTCCCAGGGTTCAACCCGGATTCAAGCCCAACGTGTCTGCCAACATCAGTGTCACGTTATCATCACTTTTCATGTGAATCAAGAAGCGTCACTAATGTCAAATGCTAACGGCAGCACCGATCTGCGGTGACAGATCAATCTAACTGAAGGGAAGATGCTCGCTTACAAAACGTGTGTTTTGTACACTCCTTTTTATAATTGATAAACCCCTACCTCTGCATATCACAACACAACCTGGCAATTACCACACTCGGCTCCCTTGGAATATGTTGGCTGTGCGTGGAATTTCGATCGGCACAGTCTCTGCAATTATTTACGTTATGGCGTCTTACGCAGCACGAGTGTGTCATAAATGTACCTCACATGCAAATGATTTGCCCCTGGTCTTCTGCCAAATGGGTTTGGCTAATATTGAAATGCGCATGACATTAATTACTGTGCGGTGATAAATGGCGGTGCACGAGTGGGAGACGGCGATGCTAGATCTAATTGCTTCACCTGAGATGAGCCAGGCATGTTATGCACCTAAGACGACAAGTCAATTCCAAGAACCAGGTCCTGTCAAGACCGCAAATATAGTCCTATTTAAGACCAAAATAGGCAATAAACCTTTCCAAATGTAAAAATAAAGTTTCTACAACGGAGATATACGGTACATAGATCTGCAGGAGCTCTGTGCTACACTCTTCAATTTCCAATTCACACAAGTTTGAGGACCATCACATACATACTAGACCGGACTCAAAACTGAGACCAGACAAAAAGTCCAAGTCAAGTCAGGTTTCCAATGAGGTTACATTTACATTTTATGCATCGAGCTGATGTTCTTTCCCTGAGCCACTTACAATGAGCAAGCAGGCAAGAGTTCAGTTTCTTGCTCAAGGACACTTGAACATGATACATCGCTGCAGACTACCGACTCGCCATCGAAGGGATCAAATCTGTGACGTTCCGGGACACAGGACAACGTCTCTTGCTGCCAGGCACAGGTTGACGTCTTTAGTTGTCACACCTGATTGTGTTGCTGTTATTCGTGTCTGTTACCTACAGCTCATAAGAAATAGGAAGCAGAGTTACGATTAACTGTCCTGCTCAAGTCAATCCAATATAAATTGCTAAAATAAAGACTTTTACTGCTGAATGTGCACTTACAGTTGCAATCATGATGCTGGTTTGAGTGAAATATTGTTGGGCTTGTGGATCCCTTGTAGACTTAAATCTTCATTGCTCCTTAATAAACAGACACCTATCGATTCGGTCAGAAGACATTTGCTGTAATGTATTCTAAAATCAATCAACACCTCTCTCCTTTTGGTTCTGGGTTACAAATGGATGGTTTTGGAACGTTGTTGCTGCGTGTGTGAAAAAATAGCACTGCATAAAACAGCTTGCATGCATTATTTCATCAAACGCATGTAAACGAGGCAAACCGTCCCAACACTGCAACAGCCTGAAGCCACATATAAACAAAATACCTCACTTGGCTATTGAGCATTATCGTGTAATTTGCATTTCACCATTAGTCTCTGAGTGGTGTGTCCCAGACCAGGGTCTCATTTATCAAAATAAAAAATAAAGTACTTGGGTTCCATCTTCAACTTGATCACGAGATCATTTCTCAAAATGTGCTTGTGCATTATTTATCAAATGAACTTTGTCCATTTGAAGTTGCAAAACACACTCTTGAAATACTTGTCATCGCAAACCAACTACCATTGGATTGCAAGCGAACAATCGGAACAATTACACTGTGAGCAGTCTTTCTATTTACACACAGTGCATATAGTCAACATGATGCGACGACTTCGGGCATCAACAATTTACGTTACGTTACGGCATTTAGCACTTTTATCCAAAGCGACTTACATACATCATCATGCCGTTGTCAAAAATGTGAAGTTGTATTCAAGTGGGTATTTATATTTAAGAAGTTCAATGCCATCAGTCAAACCACTGTCATGTAACTGGCAGAACTTCCCATACCTTTGGAGCTTCTGTCCCACTAAGGGGAAACTTGACTCAAGCCTTTTTGTCTCACTAGTGAGGGTGGTTTGGAAGAGCGAAAGGAATATTAACAACCGTGCCGCCTCAGTATGAAATGATGGAAGACACACATCCAAGAAAACTGGCTCGTTTGAACCCAGTCTCGCATTACCATAAATCGTTGCAAGGATAATGCGACGGACCACTAAAGAGGCCATTACCCACAGCCAAGGAGGTTGCAGCCCAGCAGCATCAGCAACATGACATGAAATCAGCTTTTTGTATATATTTAGTGAATGTTCTCTACCGCATTCCTCTGAGCAGAGTTCCCTAATTGGCTTTACTACTCAAGCGTAATGTTAAGTCTATAGGAAGCAGCAGTTGAGTAGAGCCTCATATACTAGCCAATATAAACAGGAGTTAAATCTTTTGGAAAATAGAACATTTATTTAGACCTAAATTGAATAATCTAATTGGGAATCTGGCTGCGTCTGGACGTTTCCTAAAACACTGTATGATTTGAAAGTAACGGTAAAATAATATTACAGACCAGAGTTTTTTTTCCCGGCAACAAGCATCAAGACAGACGGAAAATGTTCAACCTTAGCACATCTATAGCGTTCTGAAATTATCGGCCCGTCAAAACCACTACTGAAGGTTCACACACAATCAAATAGCCACTGAAGGACCCCGTAAGGAAAGCTGTTGCCATCTTCCATCATGCCCAGCTCCAGTGTCATGGTGGTCAGAAACCCTGTGGTTCAGTGTCAGCAGGTCAGTGGGTCGTCACAGCAGGGCCAGACAGAAGAGGCATCGAGCTGTGTGGATCTAGGCCCGGTGTGTGTTGCATCTCTCTCTCTCTCTCTTATACACACACACACACACACACACACAAATACACACACAGACTCCCAATCTCTCACACACCCGCCACGACATTGTCCTTCAAAGTAGCAGCTAAAATTAGCAGAATGCAGGAAGGGAATAGTCTTCTGGAGAAAATAAAATACACCGCAATGCACTATTTAACATTCTTATGAGCTGGGCTCTGAAAGATGTAGAGATGTAGGCTAGCAAATTCTAAACCAAAAAATAAATACAATAAAAACCAATAGCACAGCCAGCGAACAACCAGTATATTCAGGGCCTGTTTCCTCCTTGGTTTTGAAAGACGAGAGCTCCGTGATACTGCGCTTCACAGAAACGGAAGTTGTTCACTTATTTACTTACGCTGACCTGAAATCGATACGATGGCCACTTTGACCTTCACCGAGCAATGTGATAGCCGGGAGAACACACTGCATCGGAAACAAGAAACCCAAGATCAGTGTCCAAATAAAAAAAACATTTGTTCCATCCCTGCATTAAGTTGTCGTCGGCTGGTTGTCTGGTTGTATTTGAGAATTATTGACAAAAGCAGCCCTAAAAGTATGCAACTGGTTTACTTACATTTACGTACCAACAGCGTAACACAAAATAATGGAAAACTGCAATATCTTACAACCTTGCTGAATTATGTGTCAACCATCATTTTTCCATTATCATGCTTTAATTATGCACCAGTATTAATTATTGCATGAATAATGTGTAATTGATAATGCTCTAGGGAGAAGGCAACCCGGCATGATGACAGTCCACCAGTTCGGACTTTCGCTTGCTGCCTCGTCCGCCTGTTAAATGGAGTGCGGCATTGTGACCCGAGTAACTGCCAGCTTAAAAAGAAAGGAAGAAAAAAACACACTCGCACGGGGGAGGGGGGGAATAGGAGACGTGCAAACATACATGCACCGGGAAAAGTGAGCCGAGGGACACAAGCACACACCTCTAGATACATAGACACTTTCAAATACACGCACGCACACACAAACACAACCCCACACACAGTCACATGCACACACACACACGCCTCCAGAGACACACGTAGGACCCTTTTACCACTTCCATGCCCTCTGTGGGTGTGTGTCGTTTTCTGGGTCAATGTGTTGGAATGCCTCCATAAATTATTCAGCCGCGGCGCCTGCTATCTGAAGATAACAGTGGCTCTTAATCGGTCAGCGTGTACAGAGACGGTGTGCTGGTGACTATACAAGCACCTGGAGGGATCCAGGGAACCTTCTGTGTAAGGATGCGTGTCATTGTGGCAGCGGAGCGTACAAAAGAATATAGTCTATCTGCAGTTTTTGTTGTAAGGTCACAAAGTGCTGTCTTCTGCCAGGGCAGCGGCAGAGTCTTCGATTAAACATTTATACTGTTAAAAGTACTGATTTATATTACATAATCTAATACTTTTCTGTCAAACGCTACACAGCAGGCATTCCACAACAGAAGCCGTGCGTTTTATAATTATTTTAACTTCTGAGGTATATTGATATCACTAAAAACAATCACGTCACCTTTCTGGTTCAGATAGGCCTCCGATTGCAGTGGCCTTTCCCATATGTCGTCAAACTCTGCTATTACCATATAATATATGTGTATATATATGCAAAAGTATTCAGTATACCCCATGAGATTTGGAACTCAAAGAGCATTTATTTGGGATTTTTTGTCTGACTTCTATGCAAAACAGAAACTTAAAAAAGGTCCAATGCCATGAGAATTGGATTTCTCAATTTCACTGCATGAATAAAAAGAAATGTGGTTGTCAACAGAACTAAAACAGATTTAAAATTCCAGTCCACTTCCTGGTGTAAATGATGTCACCTACTCCCAGATTCTAATGAATGCTCCGACTAGTCAGCAGTATGCATAGTTAATCAGGTGTCCGATAGTCTCCATGACTCCATTGTTGCTTAAGTTCCAACACTGGATATTTGTTCCCCGGATATATAAATATCAGCATGCAGTGGATAACACAATCATAGGGAAGTCCTACACGTTTTGCACCATCTAACCATTAAAAAAATGATGCTCATTCTGTCAACATCAAAACTTTTCCTGACCGAGTTCAAATCATTGCACTGAATCTTTAAGAAATGTATGTGAATGTATAAATTAAAATATGGTGTTCACCCCTTTGGGCTAAATTGCCACACTAGCAGAGATATTCTTAACATTTTGTATCATCTGCTACTCACATGTCATCTAGATGGAATTTAGTGCTTCTGAACAATGTTTTTGTTTTATAAACTTGTACTAGTCTTTAATAAAATGCTAAATAACCACTCCAGACACTGACTCTCTCGCGTCCGGGCGAGTTATACCATAGTGCAATGAATAGGAATGCAAACTGACTGACATCTGATTAAGTTAAGAGTTAAGAGATATAATGTGTGAAAGCACAGACACAGACACTGTTTTGCATAGAGACTAATACAAATAGGCAAATAGTAGCATAAACAGTGCTGAGGCATCTATCCAGTGTATAGCTCATCCTTTATATGAATATTGTGTGAAAACCTTACCAGTTCCTCTATAGAAAGATAATTACCTCTACACAACCACTTGGTGTCAGCCTTGCATCCTGCATGGACACCAGTAGAGATTTTATAGGCTGAAAGGTAGTTGACATAACGCCATTGTTTTCCTGTGAAGACTGGTGTTATTTTCCCAATCTATTTTGAGTTCAAGTTCATTTATTGATACAGCTCTTTATCACAAGCTTGTCTCAAAGGACTTCACAGAAAATGAGCCAAACTAGATCTAACTGATCAACAATCAATTGAAGAACAAAATCATGTAAGACGGACACAGGGAAGCAGAACGGTTCTAGCCAAATTAGAGAGACGTATCCAGCCATGCGCTCATTCATGGCTGTATACTCAGCATATAACAGCCATCCCCATCTGAATGGGGTTATATTTATTATTGTGTTTTTAGGGAAATCTATAATAAGGTCTGGCGAGCTGGAGACCCGGGAGAACATGGACTTTTGGAGGGACTGAAGTGCAGAGCTGGAAAGGCTCCTGGACCCCCTCACTGGGACAGGAACAAAGACAGACGGCCCGTGCCACCATTACATCTAGGAGTCCTTAGCAGGGTCCATCTTTAAAAAGGCCTTCGGCTGATTCTTTAATGATAGTTTTATTATTGTATTTCTTTTTTGGATTACTTGAAGGTGTTTCACAGTGGAGAGTAAAATCTGATGACAAGCAAACTGAATTGAGTAACAGAATCTAAACACCAACAGAACACAACATATTGGAAACCAGTAGAACAACAGGATCCATAACATGACATGGGAAATAAAATGCTGAAAATTATATAATAGGGGAAGCGAGTGTGAGTGAATGTGTGTGTGTGTATGTGTGTGTGTGTGTGTGTGTGTGTGTGTGTGTGTGTGTGTGTGTGTGTGTGTGAGTCCTCTGTCTGCTGAGCCATCAGGACACCCAAGGCTAACATTTTGTAACTTAATCTACAGCCGATTGCATTTTGTTGGCTTGCAGACATAAATCTGTCGATCCAAATTAGGTGACTACAGTACATTAACTCCATTGGCATGATATCTGGTTAGATGCTTTATTCGGTGATTAGATCATTCAAATGCAATATGCTAAATGTAGGATCTGAGGCAACATGTTGTATCACACAAAGAGCACATATCAACACACAGTTCTTTACACTATACGATCCAGTTATATTCAATCAACACAACATACAGAGAGCGTTCACAGTAAGAAGTAACACATCTGCAATTTCTTCACACTCTGATTTGCTTCCCATAATCTAGACTCACAAAGTTAGAGGAATGTACATTTAATAAGTGATCAATTTAAAATCAACGCTGCATACTTTATATACAGCGGTCAAAAAGCAGCACACTTACTCATCATTACTTTAGTTCCTTGTTCCACTATATTTTAAATGTTAGGCGTTTAGCCGACTCGCCTATCCAGCGCAATTTAGAATGAGTGAACATTGAGGTTAAACGTCTCACTCATGGACACGTGGCTGTTGTCGGGATCAAACCTGCAACTTCTGGGTTACTGGACAGTCACTCTAACCAGCAGGACACCTTCAATGCCATCTACCATGGAACACGTTACCAAATGGAATTTAAAAGAAAAACTTTTTTTTTTAAACAGGAGTCTTGGCAGCAGTCTGTCCATTTTATTTGGTGGGAAGGATGTTCAAAAATGTGTGGTTTTATTGGCTGGAATTTTTAATGCACGCCTACTGGCACACCATGAGTTAATCACTAAAGATGCACCGCTTTCCAGGAAATAATGGGATTTGTACATAACAATACAATAACATTTAGTACATTTTGGTCATTTATTGTTAAATGTTTATATTATGACGTGAAAAATTTGCTAACAAGGTGGAAAAGTTTTCATTTCATTGTGACTTTAAAGTCGCTGACCAAGTTGGGCAAAAAACAAACGGCTTACCCACAGTTACCTTTGCTCAGTCAGACAGAACTGTCTTAACTCACGGAAACTCCTTGGCTGTCAGAATGACAAAGAAAGAACATGCCATTAAATATCCGTTGACTTACACATGACACCAATGATATGTTAATGAGGAATATTACATAAAACATGTGATTTCCTTTACCCTAGCACAGCGTGGCGTGTACTGAGAAGAGTCTGGCTGCAGATCGAGATTCTTTGTGGGCTAAATAGAGATTTACAGAAGAACCACTTGAAACTCTGGACAGGGAAGCAAGAAATACCAGATGGCACAAGTTTACTTTTTTGAAAATTCTACTCAGCACCAGGGAATGTGGTCTGTCCTTAATATTTCCTTGGCACAAACAAAGAAAGTGACGTTTGTAATCTGAGGCCAAGCTTTGCCACCCAGTTGGCATCGACCGCTTGGCGCTCCATCCAAGGAAGTCAAATGGAGTGAATCTATGGTGTAAACAAGCCTACGGGTGGAAATATCCACATGAAAGACCGTCCACTTCTCCTTTTGGCCTTCAACAACCACATAAACAAGCGCCTCCTGTTCCGCACAGCAGCGGCGCGTCACTTTAGTCTCGTCCCTCCTTCCACGCAGCCCCGCTAAGACTCTGTCCCTTCCATATCCAATCGCTCTCTTTATCCATCGCACGCCGTCTCACCCCACCTCTCTCTCTCTCTCTCTCTCCCCTATCCCCATCTCACCCTCTTTCTTTCCACTTCTCCCATCCTTCTCTGGCCTGAGTCCCAAGGCAGATGGTCCATGCAAGCAGACGCTCCCCACCCAGTCTCCCGATGGGGGAAAAACAAAGGCTGGATCCAAAGCAAACAAAATCTGCTGGAAGGTTCCCGGGAGACGAACAGGGAATTATTTGCTGCAATTAATCCTGGCTTTGACCACGGACTGCTTTTTATAGAGAGGCAGAGCGGACGGGTACAGGTGGTCAAATAAAAACGGTCCAATCTTGACGCCAAGGAGTGTAGTTAACCTCCTAGCGGTGGGTATGTCATTAAGGTTTAACGGCGATGAGTCGAACTATTCTGAAGCCATCAATCGATCTTCGTCGGGATGTTTTAGTGCAGAACGTCCATAGATTGCTAGTTCCTTAAAGGATTGTCTCCAAGCAACCAGCAACATCAAATCGTCTTTATATGCGTTTATTCAGCTAATCCAGGCTTCATAATGACAAATTGTCAGAACACAGCAATTTGGCCTAATAACTCTTGGTATCCACGTATCGTTTGCAGTTTACAAAGGCAGAAGAAACGTCAGATCATTGATCAGATTCTCTGGAAAAAGCAAAGACACACTGCTCTGCTGTCTGACAGATTTGGAGCAGCCTCTTCCGTCTGTCCCACAACGTCACTGACAATCACCGGGAAGACATTTTTAGACTAGTCGGTCTCAACGGGGCGGCGAGTGAATCTCCGGTTTCTTTGCATGCCGCTATTCTACCATTTCTTTCTAACATGTCCTTAACATTTATTATTGCCGAAATGTCAGTTTGTCCCAAATCCAACTTGTTAAGTGATGCATATGCAGCAGATCTGTATTGTGACTGTCACTGGGAAAGTGATAATATTGTGTGGCAAGACTCCCTAATGTTCTGATATATGTTTGCACTTAAAATATCCCTACTGATGTATTTATATCGTAAATATCTTCACTGCCTCAAGTTCTGTTCTTGACTGAAGAGAGACGTCTGCAACATGTTTAGTTCATGGACCCCTTTTGCTTTAAGATGTTATGCATGTCATCATCATCATCATCATCCTCATCATCTAAACACAACAAGCCTAAGTCATTAACAGACATTCATCACAGGAAGTCGACCCTGGTCACAGTTTGTTCTCGAAGTACTGAACTAGTTTGTTCTCGAAGTACTGAACTAGTTTGTTCTCGAAGTACTGAACTAGTTTGTTCAAAAAGTACTGAACTAGTTTGTTCTCAAAGTACTGAACTATTTAAATGTCAAAAGACGGAGCTAGCCGTGGTGCTGAACGTAGCTGAATCGTACTTCACTCATCACATTTCTGAAACTCTACGGTAGTAAAGACTGACTCTTGAATAACGAGACACAGTCAGGAGTGTCAATTACAGTAAAGGTGGGCTACTTGCTGCTAGTAGCAACACCAGTTTTCTTACGCAATGCAGTGAAATGCCAAACTTTTCAGCGTCTGTACAAATCCAACTTGACAGGTGTGTTTTTTCGAACTAGAACAACAAGACTACACTGAGACTCGTAGTCTATATAATGAGAAGTATGAGAACGCACCAAACAAACATTGACCCGAGCTGGGAATAATGAGTTGACTGCTGCTGTGGACTAGAACAGAGTGGTCATCATTCTAGAGGCCGGCCAAGCACCGAGGAGAGGAGGTCTGCTACAGACCTGGTGCCTGCTGGGGCCACTACCTCCAAACCACAGGATCTAGGCTACAGTAGGCCTGCGGGACACCAGGTGTAGGTGTGGGTCTCTCTCTCTCTCTCTCTCTCTCTCTCTCTCTCTCTCTCTCTCTCCCCCCCTCTCTCCATCTCTCCCTCAGTGCGCTTGTTGACAACAGACTTGCAGTAGTAGCCTACGCACGCAGTGATCTGGAGCGTGGTGCATGTGGTGGGAGTAAACCGAGGC
>OMOT01026442.1:0-10344 GCA_900312575.1 Acanthochaenus luetkenii | reverse complement strand
CCCCCCCCCAGTATGCCCCACAATTCCCCCCTCTCAGTCCATTCACTGCCAAAACATGAACCACTGGACTGATGGATTTAAAAAAATATATATATAAGAGAAATTAAAATAAAGTACAGCATTTTTGAATTCATTCCTCTCCAATTTGTCTGGAGATTTTAAGAAAAAATTTCAAGGGCATTTGGTCTTTTAGAGATTACTGGTACTTTATTTTTCTACAGCTTTTCTTACCATCGCAATTGGTTAATAACTTGGAGGTCAAGTTTTTTTAATGATCTGTTCCAAACAGCATTGAGAATGGGATTGTGGGTGATTTGTCTTGGGATTTTACACCATCAAGGACAGGATCCCTCTCACATTTTAATACTCAACAGATTTTGGTGTCATCTCTTGTACAGTAAATATTATTTTATTTTCCCTCTCAATGTGAAACAAATATTTTTTCAAGTTATGTGTAAAAAAAGATTGATTTTATCAAAGTTGGGGGCCAATTAAGTCTTTCTCCTCTTTTAAAGTTATGATTGAATAATTTGGTGAATGATCTTTATGTCTTTTGATTGTTTTAGTTGTTGTTGTCCTTGTCTCGCTAGGATGGGGCTTTATCAGGACCAAGAAGACCAGTGTATTGCAATGACATGATTTTATTTATTTCTTTATTCTCATCTCCGTTTTCTTTTTGTGAGTGTTTTGCATTTTAGATAGCCTGTCTTCTCATTGTGGGCGTATGTAGCTTCATGGTTTTGTATTAGCCAGAGTACTGGGCATGGCAGCGGCATCTTATTGTGATGCATACATTTCATTTTCACGTTTCTACTTTTCTACCAAAGGGGGCAGTGTGTACTCATCCACAGAGGGGATCCAAACGACAAATGTTTCCCACTTAACTCAAAACAGGATTGGGATTAATTAGGGCTGATTACTTGGAGTAGACTTAATCGGTAACAAAACAGTTGAACAGTGAAAAGGCGAGAGAACTGCACACGTGTCTCTTTTCATCATCAGTCTCCATGAGGTAACAACAGCGCAAATATATTGCAGCGTTATTGTAATACACTGCAACAATATATATATGGCCAGGAGATCAAATTCAACCCCCTGCGTAGTACACACTGCCCCTTCAAGACAGACACACATTTAGTACAGTACATGCCTTTTCTAATGTTTGGTCTATTTTAAAACATGATGCTTTTTTAGTACTAGTAATATTCTGTACAGACCCCTAATGTGTTGTAGTTATTTCAGTGTGCTGTCTTCTTCATCGTGGCACTCCCTTTGCTTTTGTCTGAAATGAGAGTTGGAAACAAGCAAACCAACATTTATAGGTTCCTCTTTCTTTATTAGTTGTGAACCTTCTGTTTACCATCACTGGAAGACAAAATGTAATAAAAGAGCACCATGCACTGAATTCACACATTGTACACTCCTGTTCTGTGTCCACTTTGTATTCTCAGTCTTTCCATGTTTCCACGTGTTTTTGGTGATTATTGTTTTTTTTAAAGGGTTGATTGTGCTGTGTATTTTCTCAAATGATGATTCAGTTTGCTACATTTGAGGTGTTTCATGCAGTACAATTGCTGGAATTGGTCAAAATCACAAGTCTGCATGTCTGAAAGGACTTGAGCCAAACTAGATCTAACTGAACAACAATCAGTGGAATTACAGAATAGTATAAGACAAACACAGGGAGACAGAACAAAGCACAAGACACAACAATATACATTTTTAGCAGGACATATCAAGCCTACCTATTCTACAAGGCCTAAACTACCTGACACCACCAGACTTAGACCCTCGAGGCTGCAAGGGGAAACTTCCAAGAAAACCTTATTAGGGGAAACATTTTAAGAAACCTTGGGTGGGCCAAGTCAAAGAGGGATCCCTCACCAGGACGGCTGAGCGGGGAATAGGTGCCGGGACAAACAGTGGAATTGACAGTAACATAACAGTAACTTGTGAGAAGAAAAGTATACATCTACTCAGTACAGTAATGGGAGAGGGAGTGAATGATGGTGTTAACAACCTATTTGTTTGTATTAAAACATGAAAATCAGTCAAACAGGCCACTGTTTATTAACAATTCATTTATGTAATGAGATACTTGCTAATAAAAATGTGAAAATGGTATAAAAAAGCCTGACTGCCAACTGTATGTGGGCCCTAGACTACATGTAGTGGACTTTAAGATTGCAATAGTCCATATACAGAAATGTAAATGGCTGTGCAAACTAAAGTGTCAGGAACTCCAGTGGCAATTTAAATCCATTGCACTTATGGAGCAGATAGGAGAAAACACCAGAGAAACACACAATGAGATCAAAGCAGCAGCAATATCAATTATTAGATGCTAAAAAATAAAAGATGCACATATCATATTGGGCTTTACTGATACACTGAAGCCCGCATCGTATCATTATCCACGATTCCCTCCCAACTTTTGCCCAATACAAGATTTAGTTTTTACACACGCAAACCTTTTGTAGGCCCATAGCGTGTGCATACAGGGCTGGACCTAAGCACGAATCCTATTTGTGATCGTAGGAAATATCAACTTTTCATCTTTTGTTCAAAGTCCAATTACACGCTTGTCAGTGGAGCTTATGAAAGCGAACCTCCCTCCATTTCTTACCTTATGTTAGCATATTCTTGTATAAACCACACAGTCTCTCCCAGCTTACCGTGACCTCTAGGAATATCACAGCCCGAAAATGTCAAATGTGACATCATGATTGCGAGATCCCAAGGTATCCAAGATCTTGTCTAAACAACCAAATCCACCTCAGCTGACTGGGTAGATTACATTAGACTAGATGGAATGTAAATTATCCCTGTGGGGAAATCAGGTAATTGGATGTGCATGTATGTAGTAAATCAGGTATGGGACTACACGCTTCATTCCTGACATCACAGTGAATCCATGTGTTATTGGTATGTGAGTAGGAGCCTTGTTTGACAGCAAGTAAGCATAATGTTTGGCTGGTCAATTAGTTTTTGTAGAAATCCAGAAACTAAAAAGCCTCATCTCTGAAGACTAGTTAATCTGACACTATTGGCCAACTCTGAGGCTTGGCCTTTAGCTGCATTATTTACTCTCAGTCAGTGACAAGGCAGGCAATCTCACTGAGAAATTCCATATTGTGGAGTTGTAGATTGATTTAATATGTAGGGAAGTAAGGCACTCCCAGTAAATCAGACCCGTCGACTCTATTTGACAGCTAATCAGTTACTCTTAGTGTACAGAAATGATTGTATCTAGATCTCAAGCAAAAGTGGAGCGGGCAAAGCTGCGGTTTTCACTCCGTTTGCTTCCACTCAGTGTGTTTCTCTCCGGTTGAGGAACCGACACACGGGTCAGGCTGCTCTAACTAACGTTCACTCTGGGGGAACGGAGAAATGAAGAATTGCACTTTTTGCAGATCTCCTATTACCTGTTGTGCTTAATCTCTTATAAATCTAGATGCGCAAACAAATGATACTTTTCATGTAATCAGCCCACAAAGCATGAGATAGGGTCTGCTGTGTCAATAAACGGGTTAGCGGATTAGGGTTAACCCTAATGTCATGAAATATATATATATATATATATTTCCATTCAGAACACAGGGCTGTTCTAGACGGGTCTGCATGTGGCCTTGAATTCGTATTCATAAATACACAGAGGGAAATTATTATTATTTATTAAAGGCAGCTGGTGCACCATATGTGACTGTCCAGCCATGAAATCTGAGCCCAAGATGATCATTGGTGTATGTGAGGGTTTCCTCTCCTCGACGCCGTTAGTTTTCAGAGCTGTCATTTCTACGGTCTAGTTACAGAGTCTCACCCAGTAGAAAGTCAGTTGAATGCTTCGTTTGGATTTGTCTCGCTTGAAACATCACAGCGACTGTAAATACAGGTCTTAAATCTCGTACATTTGGCTCTCTGATACCTGCAGATACCCTTCTTCGTGATGTCTTTCAAATACACGTCAATGAGGTATGTTTTTGAATGAATACCGCTGACCGGAGGCCTTCCAGAGAGTCTGCCAATTAGAATGGAAGGATTGAAACAGTTGAGGAGTGCCGCTCAAGACTATTTCCATTTGGGATTCGTTAACCGGAGATAATCTAAAACTGCCTGGAGAGAGAAATGGCTTTTTGAAAATGGAGTAACTGTTGTTGCTCAAACTTGTTCAAACTTTGGCGGTGTCTCCTTCACTTAAACAATGTCTTTGAACTCATGAAGGTTTTGATTCCTGCAACATGGCCCCAAATAAAGGAATTCCTGTCATGCCATTTGCATACTTACGTCTGCATGACTGGAGGACATGGCTAATGTACCGCTTGTTGTAAGTGGTTTCCTGTACACTTCTTCTCTCCGGTTGACTTAAAAGCATTGCGAAAGGAAAAGTAGCCTCCCCAGGGAATGTCTTCCTGCATGACGGCTGTGCTAAACTACAGGGAGACGCCATATAGTATGCGCTGACTGGAGTTCCTCCTATTGTGAATGATCTTACATTTCAAACTCTGCACCCAGCACACTTTTTGAAACTAGTATGCTGTTGCTCTACCTGACCTGCACAATGATCAGTGTTGCTGGGGAGTGGAGCAGGACGTTTGTTAGAATGGGAATTAAAGCTCCACCAGGTAAGATTTGTATGTGAAACTACATTTGTCTTATCAACCTAAATCACACATTTTATTTCTTGCTAAATAGATCATGCATTTATGTTGAGTGTGAGACTGCGCTGCCTCCATAATGTGGGTAGATGAATATAATTGTTCACATTTCAAAAGCAGATGTTTACTGTTCAGCTCCATTAGCTCTCTAGACGGAGGACCAAGCCAAATGTTCCTACCCTGTCTTACTTCAGGTATCCTACTGCTGGTCACACAATCTATCCCCTCAACTGTGTGGGGTGTTTTATAGGGATAGTATCCAAAACACAGCAGATCTGTGTATTTACTGCTGAATAATGGTCCAAAAACATGCGTGCCTTTGTGGATATTGCCAACTGTGCAAACTCTCCACTACCTGTTCATTTCAGCAAAGCCCCTGGATGACAAGTACAGTAATACAGCTGAATGTGCGTCCAGAGGGGCCTGAGGCAGCCAGTCCCACTTGGGCTATTTGAGATGGCAGAAGGGATATAATGGAAGCAATCAGCAAAACCTCTACAGTCCTGTCCTGTCTGTAGCCTGCAATGAGACGGGCATGTCATTTCACTAAAACACCTCAAACCCTAAACTGCGGCACGTCCCTGCATCCAGTACAATTTACCACCAAACCTTCCAAACCCAATTATATCCGTTCAATTTGTGGGGCAGTGACTGACATTATTATTATTTAGTGCCAATGCCTTCAACGTAGCTCACTAAACTATCAGCTTAAAGGGCACATTGGATCTGAATGCTTCCCCTGTGATTGTTTTTTGATTTTGCTTCCAAATCGATTTCAACGATTTTTGCTTGATCTATCATAATGATTGAAACGACTTACGTTAAGGTGTGGAGAGTGCGGAACCTTACCACACCCAATTGACGGCCATACCCTGAGACGCTCCGATGCACATTTAACCAGCCATCTGCAGCAGCAGTGCATCCTTTGCCTCTGTTTAATAAATCTCCCTCGCTCGCTCTTTCAACTCATTCTCCTTGCTCAACCTTTCATGAATAATTATTTCAGTTTTGCCCTTCTTTCATGTGTTTCCTCCATTGTTCAGTTGCTTTCCCCGTATAGGCTCCATCATTTTCTGTCCTCCTCTTTAACTTGAATTGGCTTTGAGTACTCGTCCTCTCTCCTCCCTTGCTTCCTCTCTTGCTGTCTGGTTTCCTTTGTCTTCCCGCTGGCTGCTGCAGTCCTGCTATGATTGGGAGTGACATGTATTCCTTTGAGGTATACTGGTTGTCTCTGGGATTGACCATGCAAGCTGCTCGGTCCTGCAGTCACCCCCTACCCGTCTGACCTGACAAGTCATGCCACTCAACACAACCAGAATGAGACTTATTTACTACTGAGTTGAGGCAACGCTCCCCCTTTTTACCACGATGAAGCTGATTTAATATTCATATATAATATAGTCATTTTATTGGGCCTTTACCATTGTTTGCCTAATAAAAAAAGCACCTTGTCAAATTGTCTTGGTTCCCTTCTGCAAGCCAGGGAATAAGAATCTGCCAACAGCTGGGAGGTAAAGTAGTTAGGACGTGGTGATTTATTCCAGCAGTGTATTATGAATACAGACGAGCCGTGTCAAGAGCTCGGGCACCGGATGAGAGTTACACTGCTCCAGTGCTTCTGGACCACCAGGGGTTAGGGTCCTATTTGTTAGGATTTTTCTATGTGCTGATATCTTGCGGGTACAGTTATGGGATGAGCTTTCTCAAACTCACTGTGACTGATGGCCGCCGAACCCTCTCTGTGGTAACGGTGTCCTGCTCCTGGTGATGACTCTCCCTCACAGTGTTTCTCTGGAACGAATGAAGCCCACCATCCTCCTGACCCTGATCTCTTGTGTCTCATTAACCAAACCCCCTACATGCGCGGCTCTGCCAGCCTCTCTCATAGTCACGCTTTGTCATGGGACATTGAAGTAACATTGAGCTGAGGCTCTGGCTGTCAACGGCAATATGAGAGGAGGTGATGCTGGGAGCCACTGGCTGTTTAAGCACCGAGGCCCCACTTTGCATTAAATGTCCCCGTCTCACCCACCTTAATCCAAACTGAGGAACGGAGCAGCTCCTCAGGGTTGAAGTATTGTACTGTAGGGTAGTGCTGAAAATAGCAACCGCAGGGCTTGACAGGATACAACACGTGACGTAATGCGCTACAGCCTGTACGTCTACATCAGTGTACAGAATGTGGAAGGGCTTCGTTTCCATTGCAATAGTGTTCTTCTAACATACGATTGATAATCAATCAAAGGTTTACGTGTAATCATTCCCCCTCTCTCACTCTCTTCTCTCTCTTATTTTCAGTGCTGTTGTGTGTATGGAACATGGAACAAATTGCGTCCCGTATTGATTCAAAACGGAATGCAACTTTTAATCCTCAATTACGCGACGATTCTGTATTTTGGGTGGCAACCGTAGCTATTATAGAGAGGAGAGGAGGAAAAAAACACAGAAAGTTAAGGACTATTTGTTCTTGTGCATCTGCTCTCTCAGGAAGAGATCCTTCACACTCCATCATTTATTTCCGCTCATATGTGCTAGAGCCTGAAAGTCCCTCCATTTTCCTGCCCCATTTAGCCGCAGCAAAAAACTGATATGATGTGGTCACACTATGTTACTGGTTTACCACAACGTAAAGCTGCAACTGGCAGACAAGATTCTTTACACTGAGAGCGCTGACACACACCTCTCTCTCTTCAGAGCAGTCTCTGGCTACAGCGGATGTACAGTACAGTAGATGCTGTGCATATAATCCTCAAATTGCTGATTTCATGAAATTTTCATCACATTCGTGAGTCTTTTGCGCGGGAGGGACTGGCCTGTTAGGTAATGTGTGTGTGTGTGTGTGTGTCACCTGGTGTTTCACTTCCTCTCTGCCCATTGGCAGTGCAGCTGAACAGATTGTCAGCGTTGCATCCCTGCTTTGATAACGCAGCATTTGTAGCATGTATTTTTATCAGTAGCAGGCTTCACCATAGCAGATCTCATGACGCTGTCTGGAGACCAGCCTGAGAGCAGAGCTTGGCAGGGTAGCAGTGGAGGAAGTTCAGTGCAGCAACCAATCAGACAGAACAGCTTCACCTGCAGCATCTCTTCCTCAACCCACCTCAGCTCAAACATGATTTATTGGCATGGAAAAAGTCGTAACTGCCAAAGCAGATTGCAATGCAGTAGAATAACTAACAATCGTCTGATGTTGTGTTTGTCAGTCGTCTCCTCTGTCCTCTCTGCTCCATCCCCCCAGGACCGGGGAGTTAGGACTGGAGCTAATGCGGGGTGAGTCAGAGATTTGTGTAAGACTACAAGTACATATTATATCCCCTGGAAATGGAAAATGTGGTTGTGTCTATGTTTATACATGCTTGGAAGTATGGCACAGTGTGTGTGTGTGTGTGTGTGTGCGCGCATCATGTTTCTCGTTAATGCCTAGATTAGCATAAAGTGGAAGAGTAGCCAGCTGGATATGCTGATGAAAGTAAGAGGCGAAAACATGTTTAGTGTGATTACTGGATGAAGAAGCAGCTAATTTGTGATGTGTTGCATTTCTGTGGATTAGAGCCAAACCTCCTTGAACCACTCTGCTGTCATTTTCTACAGGTGTATCAACTTATAATCCACAGACTTGAGGTTTGGTGTTTCAGGTCTGAAGCATGGATGTGTTATTTAATGGATGAGGTATAGAAAAATGGCGGCCCATTCATTCCAACGTAAGCTGCTCACCCAGGGCATACGCAAAAAAGTGTCTATGACTTCTGTGTCCAACTCACATGCGCATTAGGGTCTTTATTTGGCTCCGCCTGGCCCACATGAGCGAGTCTTGTCCATGGATCATTGGTTTACAGTGCACAGAAAGAAAAGCCTTGATACGGCTATTGGTGGCATTTAAAACATGTTGGAGCTAATGGTTTAAAGGTTTATAGTTAAAATAGTCCTTTTAGAATTTGTGCAATGGACAGAATGTTTTCACTGGTGTTTCTTTTGTAATGTATGTCTGTGGGAAAAATATTTTTTGGGCCCCATGGCATCACGTGTATTGCAGTTCCGAGCTTGGCCACTACACCAAAATGGCCTCACAGCCTAGGGGCCTCACTTATCAAGCATCTTAGAATAGGAGTGCTGATCTGGGACCAGATTGGCTTTTCAGTCACAGCGAACAGTATAAGGTCATGTGACTTACCCACTAATCCTAGATCAGTACTCCTATTCTAAGATGCTTGATAAGTGAGGCCCCTGTTCCTGGGCGCTTGGTCCCTTCTCCTCCTGCTCCCAGCAGATCTCATGTGGACTGGTAATTACCACACACTGCATTCCTTTGATTAGACTTTGCTGGGAGCTATGCAGCGTTCATGACATACGGGAAGGAGCGAAAGAATGGGATGACCTCTGACTTAGAAGCTTTAACATGATTAACTCGTTGGAGTGCCCACGCTGAAAATTATTCTTATTTATGAATTTTAAATCATCCATAAATGAACTTTAGCAGACATTACTCACTTTTTGTAAGTAGACTTGATTGTACTACTGTGAATATAACTGATCATTTATATTTCTATGATCTTGGACTGACATCGGTGGATTTGCTGCCATGTTTGCTGCTTGTGTGGACACGCGTGCAATTCATGATGCCAAGTTGGAGACATCCTAAATGTCCTACTTGTGTTTACCACTAGGAGGCTGACGTGAAAGGCTTTTCCCAGATGGCAGCTCATATTGGCAAATCAAACATGAATGCGGCATTAGGGCCCCAACCTCCTGTTTGCCAGAACTTTTTATGTTCCTTGTCACATATTAGATTTTTTTCATATTTGTTATCATATACTCTAGTAGCGTTCAAACTCAAAGTCCTGCTCTCTTCCTACTGACTCACTGTCATTGAGTCTGTTATGCTAATGTCTATATTGATCAAATTCACCTAATCTGCTCTTGAGGGATATGAATGTGCCTTGTATCAACCTTGAAGGAAATTATGAGCATCATGTAGCCCAAAATGCCATGTTCCACCCCGGCCACCCCTTTGGTTCCGCCCCTGAGGATGGATATAATGCAGTTCGATTGAATTGTAGAATTGAGTAGGCTATGCATTATGATGATGGAGATTATTATTACAATTAGTCTGGGTTTCAATGGAGAGTTTCACTGTCCAGTGGTCTAAATGCTGTTTCAGAGGTTTTTCCACCCTGAGAAGAATAAAACCCCTGGAGAAACACACACATTTTGTGGAATTCTTCAATATGTAAATAGTCACATTTAAAGATCTTGAATATCGGTACAAAATATCAATCAACAGCTTCAATCCAAAAACATCGGTATTGTATCGACCTTGGAAAACTGAGGAAGCTGAATGCCAAATGCCACTGAGGTGTGTTGTAATTGTAATTGCAGTTCGGCTGCACCCCAGCGCCCGCCAGACATGTGACGGTGTCATATCGCCATGACACCGGGAGGCTTACCTTCCCTGTTTGGCTGGACAATTACTGTAACTCAGATTGCTTGTCTTCTGTGTTACACAGTTTCTCATGTGAAATAATGCAAATTCTGCAAATGACTTTGTGCTTAATTGCATTTTGTGTACAGTAATTACAGATGAACAGAGTTGTTGGAGTGAATTGTATATTTTAAATTTCTAAAGTAGAAAATGAGTGTTTTGCATTGTACAGGACTCTCTTTTGTATCTGACCATGGCGACCCCAGATCC
>OMOT01026407.1:4304-22289 GCA_900312575.1 Acanthochaenus luetkenii | reverse complement strand
GGCGGCCTGCGACAGCGCAGTTGAACTCTCTAGTCTGGACCTCGTTCCCGACCGGACGCGCTGGTCTCCCCCTGGGCTCCGTGCGTTTCCCCCCCCCACCCCTGGCCTGTTCGTTTGCTCTGAGGGCTGACGGAGCCTCTGGGGGCAGCTGTCCGGTGCCACCGGGCCTGGTCCGCCATTCGGAACCATACGTGCGCCTCCGGGTGCCCAACTCGCCAGAAAAAGTCAGATGTCAACTGACTGGCTGCCCTGTATATCAATCAAGTGACGGGATGGATGATAGGCTGACGTCTATTTATTTAATGTCATGCGATCTACCCACACTACCTTCACGATCGACTGGTAGATCGCGGTCGACGTATTGAGCACCCCTGGTCTAGACCAATGGTTGTCAGTCCTGGACCTCGGGACCCAGAGCCCTGTCGGTTTTTATTCAAGCCATATATTCAGGTACTGATTTATACCTGGGATGCTAAGTGAATGCAATTCGCTACCTGGTAGGATATAAAACCAGCAGTACCAGACCAGGATTGAGAATCACTGGTCTAGATAATTCCGGATCAAGCACAGTAAAGAGTTGTTTAACCTAAATGGGTAAATGTACACACAGGCTAACAGTATCCACTCCAAATGTCCAATATTGAAGATGTAGTACCACATGTCTTCAAGCAGTCTGTGCTAAGCTATTGTGCAAAAATAGTAATACTATGAATTGTGCAGTTAACAAACATGCAGTCAAAATTAATTGCAAATCACTCATCAACAACCTACAAACAGTTATGGTTGTCAGTGTCCTATGAAAGCCTGCACCCATGGGAATATGCATCCCTGGCACATCTGCACTTAACAGACAGGTAATATTAACAACAAAGTTTGTTAAGTAAACTAACTCGACATTAAGCTCTAAAATTAAGCAAAACGTCTAATTGTGTCCAACGGTGAGTGCTTTACGCTACATTCTCATTTTTAAAGAGGGGACGCATAACTTCAGTGTGTGGGAGGGGGCATATTGGACACCAGCAGTTGCCTATCAAACAGAATAGCATAGAAATCAATTGGTAAATTACACTTAAAACGTGCTTTCGGTGTAATTTGACGAATAGCAACAAAAATCCCAACATAATAAGAATGTATGCACTGTCCGCGTTTAACCGTGTTGCATGCGGATTCAACTCCTCGCACGTTACATCTATTAACGTTACTTAACGTTAACGTTAGCTGTTTGTGCAGAATATGTTTCAAGACAGCCAGCAAACGAGCGAGATGAGCTAGGGAAACTTAAAAGCTCGTTCAGATTGTTATGTTGCTAACATTACAGTGCATTGCGGAACACTACGTTGAGTTGAGTTGAAATTGCCACCTTAAACGTATCTTAGATTGCTAACAAGCTCGCTATCAAAAGTAGTAACGTTAGTACATTAAGTTGGCTAACGTTATATATGCTAACTTAGCTATAGCTAACGATGTGTAACAAACGTTAGCCAATGCTAGCTATTCCCGGCCCTCTTCCATACGTCCAATATTGCAATCATTCAGCGCGGTGATCTAACGTTGTGTAATCGTACACTTTCTTTACCTTAGAAATGTGGAGACGGAAAGGCAATGGGCTTCGCCGGCGATTCCTTTTTTGCCGTGTGTCCAAAACGAGATCTCCTTCGGAGCTTGGTGAAGCTAGCGCTAGCAGCTCCGACGAGGTCTCAGCTTCTTCGTTTAGGTTTCCCCATTAGTGGTGTTAACAGCTACCTAACACAAGCTAGCACGTAAGGCAGACTAGCTAACTAGCAGCACATCCTAGGCAATCAGCTAGCTAGCCAAGTTACTCTTTCGTATAACGTTAGCTACAAATATGTGGCGCTAGCTAGTGAAACAACGCTAACGTTAGTTGCTGTCAAGTGTTAGTCAGCCATTTAACACTATTCGTTCACTGGGCAACATATGTTGGCCTCCGACCATTACAAGAGGGAAAATAAATTAACTAACCGAATAGCGTATCTGTTGTGAGTTATTTGCCTTTCACTCAACAACCGCTAGATCAGTTCGTCTCCTGTCTGTCCACCGACTGGAGAGAATAGGTGTCGCAATATGATGATGTGCACATTTTGTTTGCTGTTGGGCGCTCGAATGTGATGTCATACAGCCTGATAATGATTCATGTGTGAGTTAAAGGGGAGAGAGACTGGGTTAGGTGGCGTCATACATTGCGCTGGATAAGAACATAGTCCTAATTCTCTCCAGCATATTCAGCCTAATTTATTCCTAGGCAGAACGCTAGCTATCATGGGTCAGTCTGTACTGCTCAAGTGAGACCTGGAGTGCCAGCCATGGTTTATCTTAGTCTTGTGGTCATTATCATGCCCTGTGTCTTAATCCTCCAGGGAGAGTCTGAAACCCTGAGATATCACTGAGCGCTGAAATGTGATTCTGAGAAGCATGGAATTGAGACTGGCATTTGGTGAATGGAAACTGAAAAGCATACAGTACCTCTGAGCGAAAACCTTTTTTATTCTGGGCAGACCCATAAACTGAAAATATCCACACTTTGTTGCCCAATACCTTCAAACTGGGATTTTATTTATTTGAAAACTGTTTGTGCTCCTTATATAGAAATGCCTCCTGTAAAGTTCTACCCCACATTCTGAACTCCTGTCTGGAGTTTTTCATTAGGTCTCTCTGTACTAGTGTAGACTTTTGCAATTGTTTTGTCCGTGAAATTCATCAGTACAACATAAGCCTTTTTGCTATTTGTGTCGATCTGTATTTTAGTTATATCAACAGGCGTCACCGTGTGAAAGCAAAAGATCATACGTTGCTCATCAAGCATGATATACCACACTGCCCAACCAGTGCAAGGATCAATCTTTGATGAGAGGCAGAGGGAGGTTTCACAGGGCCTTACGTGGAAGCCACGACTCTGTAAGGACTCAAAACGATTGTGTAGTATGTCCATTTTAAAGACACACACACACACACAAATATTTCCATAGCATGATAGAATGTAATGATAGCAACAGACAGATGAGAAGATGAGATGAGAGTGAGGGGTGGCCCATAACATCACAGCTCTTGAAGGCAAACAAACAGGCTGTTGGCGTGGCTGTGAAATGGAACTGATAGAGTGTGACAGCAACAGTGAATGTGTTGTCCAGAGGAATACATCACATGGTGACACAATCCCTATTCAGACATGCTTTTAATCAAACTATCTAGTACATACTTTGTCAATACACATACAAATAAATATATATCTGCTATGGGAATCCTTTGCCAATTGTCATGTGGTAGTCAACTGACAACGTCTCATGTTATTGGCTCATCTTTCTCAGTGTAATCCAAGTCCCTTTGTAGAGAGAGAGAGAGTGAAAGGGAGATAAAGAGGGGGTGAGAGACTCCTTTCTTATTTGTATTCATTGGTCTGCATGGATTGTCTGTCCTTGCTCCCCCAGAACCTCCCCGGATATTAATCCCATTACCTTTCAATAAGTGTCCATCAGACATACAGCGAGAAAAGGAAAATCAATGGGTTTACAGCACTAGACACATTAGCAGAATTTTGACTATTTTCCATCGCTAACTCCACTCATGTAACCTTTATCAATGGTCCCTGGCAAATTTGCAAAGATTAATTCTAGAAAAACAAATTTGTGCAATATGGCAGAATTTTAAAAAAATGACTTCACTTACTTACTTAATGTGAGTTGGTAAATAAATACGCTAAATGTTGGTTAAAACGCTCATGTTGTTTTGACAGGTCACTGGGAATCAGCACTGCATTTTCTGTAGCATAATAGTTGTGAATTGTAACTGTAATTTTAGTTTGCTGATTAGTTGTATTTAATTTTTGCCCTTTTAGGCCTATAATATTGGTTGGGTAGACAGAGATCTCAATTATAGCTTGAACCGAAAGGCAAGTTCCCCTGACTAGACATCAAGCCTTTTGACACAGAGGGTGTACATGCACAGAAACACTTGTCAGAAAGGTGTTCTACGCTTTAATGTCACTAAGTTATATTTAAATGTATATCTTTTTCGAACAGAAATGATACATTTAAATATCACTTTAAATGTAACTTACTGAGTTACATTTTAACTTTTAACATTTTGTACATTTACATTACCAAAAAACTGTGCACAAAAATTGCTGTAGTAAATCAAATATGCAGTCATAAGCCAATTTATTTTGTAATTAATTGCATGATTATACATATCTAAGACCATGTTTAAAATGTTACACATATCTTTTACGATATTATCAAATGTTCAAAATCCCGGGAAAACCTCATCTGATACAGGCTCAGTTTACCGGCAAAGATACATTTCAAACATATGATCATAAGTAAATTAACTTAATCTGAAATTGTTTACAAAAGGCTTTTCTTAAAAAATATTCTTTGTTTTTGAAAAAAGTGTTCTCATATTTACAGTGCAAGATACTGCAAAATACTGACTGTCACTCTCGGAAAGTTGAGTTTACATTAGATCAGTGTAATGACACTACTTAGATTTAACCCTCTTAGGCCAAAACCATAATATCCAATGATATATTCAATCAGAGAGTTATAATCTATGGTGAGATGGAAATCTTATCAGGCCCTATGCACTAATTCTTAGAACGCTGTTTCTAAAGCGACGTGTAATAATGTATCAAGCATGCTATTGATTTCACACTAGATTTCAAACAATTGCTGAATAAAAATACTGTCACCATTAAATCTAACAGCTATATCATGCATGCACAGGCATGAAAGGAGTGCCCTTCACTGTTCATCATGCATTCCTATCACCAGGATATTTCCCCATTAAAACCTGCCACTGGAGAGATGCAACCAGTGTAGTACAACAAAACGACAATGATCTGAAGCAGAGAAGCCACCATTAGAAACATTTGATGACCAATCACATCTATAATGGGATTGTGTTGTAGAAGGGTATACGTGTGGGTTTTACTGTGACCAAAGACTATAAACAAAGGGTATGAATCTGTGGAACTGAGAATGTGAGGAAAGTTGGTCGCTACAAGTCAATAGCACAGTGTATTTTTTAGAGTTATGCACAATCCTTTTTTCTCAGACTGATTACCAGAGACAAAGAAAATACATTCTCCCGGGATAATTAATGACTGTTTGACAGTTGAATTCAAAAGGCACTAAAAACAGCCAAAGCATGAATGAAACAATAAATGAAAGGCACAATACTGAGTTGGCAATGCAATTATCATTATAAAAAAACAAAAGAACTTGTACCCAAACTCGTTTAAAGGCCAAATCACGTCTAGAACGATAACTATAAAGATAACTGTAACTATAAAAATGTCTAAATCATTAGAAGTCAATGTAATGTCTGTGTTCCCGAAACAACGATAACTGTAAAATGATAACTCTAACTTTTTTTGGGCTTGATATCAGAGCGAGTTTTTGGATGCAAATACAACGATAATACATTTTCAGCCAATCAAGATAAAGTTCTAAAAAGGAATGGGGTGGAGAATGTAGTAGCTCACTGCAGTGATGGCTTCATTTGTTGAGGAACAGATCACACGATTTGACAAAGGCCATCCCCTCTATTGATTGTCCCAGCTCCTGTGCAGCAATTCATGAGCCCAAATTCTATGGACTATGTTGGTTTAGTTACTTTAGAGAGCAAGTAAAACAATGTATCATTGTAGTTTATAGTTATGTTTATAGTTATCGTTCTAGATGTGAATGGGCCTTGAGTCCAATTGTCGCTCACTGCTTTCCATAAAAGTCTTGATGGAGGAAAAAATGAGTTTTATGATGTTGCATTATATTTAAAAAAAACAACGTTGATATTCATTGTTCCTGCTGCAGTTTTTGGGGTTTTTGTTTTAATTGAAAAGGGAAAGAATGTCCGTATTTCCTTTTAAGCACTCTTGTTGTGATGTTGTTTCCTGGCAAACAAAGTAGTCCCTGTGGTCCATAATGTTGTGGAAATGTTGAAGAGTTGGCTACTAGGCGTTGTAGTGCCTCTGGGTGACAGTGTGTCCTTGCATGCAGGGAGAACGTCCTTATTACCTGCAGTAAAGGAGAAAGGTGATAGTGTCCATAACATTTCATCCTTAGGGTGTAGAACACACAGTCAGAGAGGGAGAGAGAGAGAGATAGAGAGAGGTCAGATACTTCAGACCATTTGTCACTGCAAACAGGAGCGATGGTGGAGTTTACAGTCATGTGCTTTAACTACTGTATAACATATTATTGTACCTATGCCAAGTGGCTCTGGGTTTGAACGGGTCTACAAAACAAGGTGCAGCTGACAAAATACAGTAGCAACATCAGTTCTCTTTTGTACAGAGAACCTGCCCGTTAACTGAGAGTCGCCTCTCACCCTTGCAAATAAAATCCTGGGAAAAAGCGGTGTGAATGACGTTGGTCAACAATGAGCGGAGTGGACCTTGACCCCGCCCTCCCTGCAAGTGAGGAGACCATCCCTAGCTAAGTTGCGCCACACTTCCATGCATGCCTGTCGTAATGACTAACAGATGTTAGGAGTGTTTGTGCTTTAAAGCGTTACCATGTGTAATGACTAAAGGGTCACAGTTCCTCTGTCACAGCTATTCTAAACCTGGCTGGTGTGTCACAACAAATGAAGGCTGGTAAAAATGTATTGGGAAAGTTATTACCCAATGTAAATTGTTGATCTGCTTCATTGTGTAACAAAGCTGTCTGAGTACACCATAAGTACATGGATGCTTATTGTAATGTGTGTGATGATGAGTTAGTTCAGTAGAAGTAGGTAGCATTGACACCTGCAGAAACATCCCTGGGCCTTTCCCCCTTCCCCTAGAAATGTGACGCGATCAATGTTTTGTCTTATCCTGCTGCATTGCCACACAAACTCTAAAAGTTCACAGAAAAGCAGAAGAGAAAACATGAACTATGGGGAGAGCTAATATGTGTATTCTGGTTCACTTAGGACTCACTTTAATATCCAAGAATAATGTTTATGTTACTTAATGGTGGCAGTACACTTAAGAATTTAAAATGAAACACCAGAGAAATCATCAACCAAAATACCACAGATGCCATGTTGGCCTGAACATGGAATCTGAAGGCTGAAATCTAGCGATCTAGCTCTGTGATCATGAGGGGTGAATTACAAGGAATGTAATATGCTCTGGGTGTAATCACATAGTGGACAACAATGTAATAAGTGTAGAAGGATGCTCACCATAAATTATGTATGTTTAGAGTCCATTGCAGCTCCACCTAGAACAAACAAACCAACAAACAGACAACATATGGGACTAATACACATATTCACCAAAGGGTTTATCAAACTTTAATCAATCAATCAAAGTGACGCGGCATGATTGGCTGTGTAAGTCATTTGCATAGACACACGCGATTGGACAGGTCGCTGTAGTTATTTTATATTAAATGCTTTGGGGTTAATATATATAGATCACTTGCAGGGTCCGGATTCGGACCAAGGTCCGCCAGTTGAAGACCATTGATGCAGGTGGCATTTGTATGTCTTTAACAATTAGTGCAATAGTGACATCTGCTGGATAATTTCTGGATCAACTCATCTTACCTTGTTACCAATAAAACCTAATTTGACAAGTCAGATTTTTGGAGCACATCTCCTTATTTCCTCACATTTTCTATATGTTTTCCATGGCATAGTTTTATTTATAGAAACCCACCATCTTTGTTCAGCCATTGGTCCAATTCATCCATCTCTAGCTCCAATACCGAGGGTACGTCCTCCTCAAACATGGGCCTGGAAGGCACAGTAATGTTACTGTTAGTGTTTAGGAAAAACAGGACACAATTATAGGCTAACACCAAATATATATTTTGTAAAAGTGGACTAAAAGTAATTTGTGGGAACTGGTTCTCACAGAAGAAAGAAAGAAAGAAAGAAAGAAAGAAAGAAAGAAAGAAAGAAAGAAAGAAGAGACTACATGGTCTTCTATTTCCAGAAGAAAATTGCATATGCCAAATGGTTTCCAAAAATCAAAAATGATTTCACTATAATTTCCCATGTTAGTGCAATGAAAAACTGTATAAGGATGGCTGTTTTGATCAGAGACTTCACTCTCTGGAATAGTATCACCATATCTACTGTATTAACAGTGATATATTATTTAAACGATTTAAACGACAAACGTTACAAAGCTAATCCTTTTTAGTTTAGGCTACAGCCATAGTGTGATACACTTTACGGCCTTACTGCCCAGACTTGCGCTGTCATCATAGAAACTAACCCTTAAAATGCCTTTTATGGTGTACTAGTCAAATGACCGTTCAATCCATTCAAGTTCTGTGGGTTTCACTCATGGCTCTACCCAGAATGCTGTGCTATTGTTCTTCATTTGCGGCTTATGCTCCAGTCTGTTTAGCAATTTCCCCTTTATTTTTCCGTAGAGCCATTTCAGCTATTAGTTCAGGTATATTAAATTGGATTTACTTTGTTGTTGTTTTCATGCTAATGCTACCTGCTCAGCTTTTATTAGCTTCACACCATAGATACATGTGCATAGTGTTTTCTGATGACAGTTATAAAACAAACTACCTAATTTTGTAAAATTCTTTACCTTTTAACTTTGCATGTGATTCATGCACTCGACCAGTGCAGGAGCAGAAAAAATGCATTGTAAGAACAATCAATATGAGCAAGAATATGTAGAACACAAAAGGTCACGTGCAGATTTATGTGAAAGCTGAACACTATCCAAATAAATGACCTGTTGGGTATTGTGTGCATTTATGAGCCCTGCTCCCTCCCACAGAGTATTTGTGGCTATTTCTGCAGGTTACTTTCTATGCCACATACATTGTAGACTTGGTTTTGGTGAAACGTAGAGCCAGTGTTGATGCACATATTGCCATTGCTATGCAGACTCTCAGGGCAATATATAATATTTGGTTAGTGCTAATTTGGTTGTAGTATTGTGAATATGCCACAGAAGGACAGCTCCGAGTTTTAAGAGGCCAATCTGGTTTATCATGAACTCTAAGTACTATTATTTGTCCAACAATGTTTCAGTTGTTGGGATAATGAAGGCAGAGGTTGTTAGCACTTTGCTACAACAAGTCAAGGGATCAAGAAATAAAAAACAAAAAAACAAATACAAATTATACTAATAAATACCATTTTTTAGGGAGAGTTAAGTGCAATACTACAGGAAAAACATAAGAGATGTGAGTATGTAAACATAAACCCACACTTCACTTGCACATACACACTTTTCAAACAGGAAACAATATTTTAAGGGGTAAAAGCATTGCAGATGTAAGAGAGAGGAATTTCTTTCAAAATGAAACATTTTGCATGGTAGCTACTAATTCTTCAAATAGGCAGCGGTAGAAACATTTTCTAGATACAGTATTCCCTTTACTTACATTGGCACCTTCTCTGTGCTGCACCCATCCAAATATGGATCCTCGTCTCTATGATCTATGATAAGAGAGAAGATTTTAATATTTTCTAATATCTGATAAAATGGCACATATCAATCAGTAAATATTTGTTCTACCCTAAAAAACAAAAAGCTAATAAGTTGTAGATCATTAACAGGCGCTGATATTGCTTTAACAAAATAAAAGGTTTGCTCTATTATCAACTGAAGGTAGCTGATGGCTTTCCTTCTTTCAAAACTAATTCCATTATGTGACACAAAAATGAAGAGATTCTGAACTCTTGCTCATCGTGTTAATGGATTTCCTGTTGTGGTGGACATACCAGCGTCACTCTTTTTTCGGTTCCATCTGCGGTTGACCACAATACCACCTACTACCATGGCAATTATTGCGACCACCAGCACCACAGGGATCAGAATGATGGTGGGACTCAAATCGTCAACCCATGGTGTGGGGGTTGGGTCACCAACAGGGCTGGTATACTCTGGACCAGCTGCAAGAGGGTCAGCCAAAGCGAAGCAAAGAATCAGTCATCAATCCAATTAGGCTTAAATCAGAGGCCGATAATGTAGTCACTTGTATAATTAATGCATCTTGCTGTGTTTCTATATACTTGTCTGCAAATAAAAACGTATCAGAAACCACCGACTGCAATCCAGGGTAATGTAATCATTACCTCTCTGTCAATTAGCCTGATGATTAGCAATGAATCAAATATAAATGAATGCTGTGGTGGTACGTTAGGCCATAGTTGGTCTGACATACCCCAAGCTCCGTAGTTGTTGCTGATATCTATTTTATCCTCTCCAGAGCCAAGTTCTTCCTCTATGTACTCTTCAACTGAAAACAATAGCAACAGTAAAAGAATATTGGCATGAGGATATTGGGCATTGATCAACTGAACACTGAAATGTCTGCTAATGGCTCTTTAATGAGGGTGGAGGGTGGAGGGTGTCACAAGCTTGATCCAAGAACAGCACCATGTAGAACCACTGCTGATGGGGACTCACCTGAACTTGAAGAGCTCACGTCTGAGGGGGAAGTGTCTGGTGGTAAAGTGGCGCCATCAACAGTTGGAGGCACTAGAGAGCCAGACGGTAGCATGTAATCATTATGACCACAAGCATAATTATTGAGTCCTGAAGTGACAAATCGTGCTCTAAACTAGTCTCGTCAAGATTGGAGGAACACAGAGGTTGGCAGAGTTGGCTAACAATAAAGTCTCACCTGAGGACAGTGTATTATCATCAGCGAAAGATTCTGGGTCATTTGACTCATCATCGATCGGCTGAATTCCATCAGCTGCATCATCATCTTCAGACTGGCACAACACTGCAATTCAACACCCATCATTACTTTATATATCATTGAAATGGATAGTCATCCCTTCAGGAAACTACAGAAATAACAGTGAAACACACAATATGTGGATTCAGATTGCCAGTTCTGCAGAAATTGAATATGTCCAGTTCAACAAGAAGAAAAAACAAACCCTATTACTAAGCCACGGATAAAAAACAAACGATCCATTGTCAGACCATACAGGAACTTTGACTTCCGTGTACATGATTGCAAGCTGTTGTTGCAAAAAAATCTTAACGGTTGCATAAATTAGCTATTACATAGACAGAACAGTGTAGGTGGAGATAGTTAGTATGTTGTGCAATATTTTTTACCACCAGTGTTTTGTCATGTAGTTTTGACTGTTATATTTCAACATTTCACTTTATTTCAACTTATATATACTGTTAGTAACCTTATTTAATACCCAACTATACCATCAAATGTCCAGAAAAAGTTGTGGTTGAACAGATGTTGTCTTTACAAAACCTTGCTTGGAAATGTTATCAAAGATTCATTCAATGTGAAGGAAAGATTTTGTTCCTACATTTGACACAGCTTTGACGGAAAGACACAACTATACAGGGAAAAAATACTTAAGCTCTGCAAGCCTTTATATGCTGTTATTAGCAGAGCTTCAACAGTCATGTACATTTGCTCAATATCAATAATCGCCATTCATTTCTTTAAACATTCAACCACAAAAGTTACACTTGTCATCATCAAGTCAGGCAAACTGAGTGAAACACAAAAGACATAGCGGGGAGGAGACAAGGATGTTCTGAGCGCTATGGTGGTGAAATCTTTTTTTGATTCAGTTTGTAGGAAAATAATCTTCCCGTCCTTACCTGTCCCAGCCAGACTGGTCAGCAGCAGCAGCAGCAGCAGCAGAGGGGTCATCTCCCAGGGGCCTCTCATGTTACCAGGCCTGAAGGCAGACATAGTGCCATTGTGTGCCCGCTTCCTTCTCTACTGTCACAGCATCATACTTCCTGATCTGACTTCGCCTCACCTATTCATGAAAAAAAGAGAGAGAAGAAAGAAAAAGAAGGGAAAAAAAGCAACACAGATACACACCCACAGACTCTGGCAGATAACTCTCTCGGATGTGATGCAATCGACTGTGTGCTTGTAGCCACAAGCCTGGCAGCTCCTGAAGTGCAGTAGAATTACATTCCTCCTGGTTAGGTATGCAGCCTTACAGAGCGGGGGGAAAGCTGAACAAACTTAGGGGAAGGAAAACATTTGCTTGTACTCAGTAAGAGCCGGCTGGTAGGCTATCTCTTTTGAACATTGTTTATCACGAAGAGTCTGGTCGCCTAAAATAACTTTTATGAAGGATACAGAATTGGAGGCTGTAAATTGTAGTTGGTTGATAATCTGTTACTTGATATGAATTTATGTGGGACAATAATTCAGTCTTTCTGCTCAAATACTGATCAATGATTTGATAGTTATATTGTCATGATTATCCATGGGTGACGGCTGTTGGCCTACTTTTAAAAGAATCTACAATCTCCCCTCATCCAGCAATCCTTTAAAGCACAGACATGATTGTGGCAGGTTTCAACATGATGCGAGGGGTAAATCATTTCTGTGAACTGTGAGTATTCTACATGTAACATAAATGTTATCAAATAACTATTTGTCACACGTCTTTCAAATATTGGAAATCAGTTCTTGGAACTGCTCACAAAAGAGGGTTAGGCAATACTTCCGTGATTCACACATGAGCAATATTAGGCTTAAGGTTAGCGTAACCCAGGGCAACACAGCTCCCTTAAGAACAATGTCAATTTTCTGTTCAAATAAACACCATTTTAATATCAATATTATATATATATATAAAGTACACAAGAATGCTGAAGATATTTCAAAGATAATAAAATCATAACATCTACTACAACTTTGTTAATATAATACAAACTCTAAAACGTTATAAAGGGGGATATTCCCCCACTTCCTGGGGAACAAACCCCCAGGGGGCACATTTTATATTTAGGCATCAGATTATGTTTAAGTCAACCTTATTTACAAATGGTGTCCTTGCTCTTACTTTAAGATCAACATAATGTAATCTTTGTTAATGTTTGATAAGTGCATATTAATTAGAAGTGACTGGCCTATACGACAAAAACACAGTTGTAGTTTATTTAAAATGTTTTGAAATATTAAAATGCTGTCATGTTTCTTTACTATTGTTATTATCTTTATTATTATTGTCTTCTTATTTAAAGCCTTATCTCAAATCCTTTTTTCTCAGGATGCTTATATTAGCACAGAAATTAAACCTCAGTTTTTTTTAAGGATTCGTATTTTGACAAAATAGTTTCAAAGTGAAAGTAAAAAACATTAAAAGTATAACACACAACGGAGAGCGGAACCATACCATCAGCAACAGATTCAGACATATTTTAATGACGGACCAGTCCACTTCCGGTTAAGTTGTCAACAGAGGATCGCGCGTGCTTTCATAGCTCTACCTTTAAGAGTGAAAATGGTAACGTTAGTGTGCGGTAGCTGCAAGTTATTTTTGTCTATAAAATAATAAATAGATAAAATAGTCGTTTACAATTGTGACAATGTCCCTTTGTATATTTCAGCCCAAGGCACAGAAGGGAAAAGCCAAGGAGAAGGTTGTCCACCCGTACAGTCGGAAAGCTGCCTACCTCGCCCGGGAAGAAATACGACTGGAAAAGAAAGAGAGGTGTGTAAATACATGTCACGACGCGCAGTATATGCGGTTATGTAGTGTTGTGAAAACTACTTTAAAACTTGAATGTGTCAAACTAATATCTGCTGCACAATAAAACACTTTCAGTACATACAACCCCCCCCAATTAAAAATAATAATCACTGCAATATTGTTATATTTATAGGGACTAGTCCTACAGTATGTCTGTGGTGCTCAATAGTGGGTTCATAGTTACGTGATCGTAAGTTACTTAATGGTATTTTTTATTTCCCAATGGTATCACTGTAATATTCCTGTAGTGACTCATAGTTTTGCTGTGATATTTGAAGTAGCCTATCCCTCTAACAATGTATTATTAAGGTTACTATAGTTATTTTTCGTGCGCATTAAGTTAATTAATTAAGTTAACTTGGGAAAATTACGGAATAAAATGGGCTTATCACTTACTTTGTTTTAAAGGAAAAACATAGTTTTTAGTTAACCATTCATACAACATAGCTAAAACATCAATTAAATAATCTACTACTACAGTTCTGCAAATGTATTTAAATGTACTTAACTACTCGCCAACACTGCCTAAATACTAGCTAACAAATGCAGAATGTCACAAACACTCCACAAAGAAAGCACTATGGGTTTCGATGGTATGGCTTTCATTTCAGTGGTTTCTCTGATACTGTAGGCAGAAGAATGAGAAAGCCACACGTCTAAGCACCATTGGTGAGTTGGTTTTCCCTATTTTTGGGGTGTATTTACTTTATATTTTACATACTAGCTGGCTGGAAGTATGAAATTAGCCTCTATTAAAATATCTCTGTGTCTTTCTGTCTGTGTGTGTCTCTCTCTACATGCAGGTGAGAAACTGTTGTGGTTCCAGAGGCAGTTGGATCCTACAAAGACAGCGTACACAAAAGAAGATGCCTGTGACATCATTGAAAGGTAAAAAATGTGGTTATGATTATTTTGATTGATTGATTTGGGTATAAAAGTACAGGCAATAGTACAACCCAAAACAAGAAAGTCAGTGTGAATGTGCGTGTGTACCCGATCCTAGACTAGTGCCTAAGAAGGCAAATTCAATTTCTTCCAGAGATGGACTCTGACCACTAAAAACGTTTTTAGATTTTGATACCTTAATTGTCAGAGGGAGACTATTCCATAATAATACTCCTCTATAAAAGAAAGTTCAGAGCAGCAGTGCTATTCACTCTAGCCACCGTACAGGAGCGTACACTGGCTCTAGTGTTATACTCATGCTGGTAGTGCACCACCCTCCATAACATGGCTGCTCAGCTGTCCCGTTTATAACCCTGAACACAAGGTTCAACTCGAGCTGTTCAGCACGCTGCTCTACCGGAAACATGCCGACAGCTCTGAATTCACGAGGTGTTATTTAGCATTACCTGCAACTTATGTTTTAGCTTGGCTGACAAACTACTAAACCAGGCTGAACAGGCATAATACAAATTACACTATCAGTGCAGACACAAGCAACTTTTTGATTTTAGTGTCAAACTCCCTCGTTTTGAGATGTATCAGATCTACCCAAAATCGCTCTTCTATCCAAGTTGCCTTCATTTGTTGTTTTCTACATATGATAGAACATACCATTTTATTTTTTCAGTTTTCACATGTGTTTCCATGCATATGTTTAGGTATCTTCATAGATTTGAATCTGAACTTGAGCAGATTGAGTTGATGAATGGTATCAAGGGTCGGCAGGGTCGTCTCCATGGCGCCAGAGAGGCTTTCATCAAACAGACCATAGAGCGAGAGCGAGCAGAATATGAGAGCAATGGATTTGGTGAGTATCTCTCTGATAAACACACACACACACACACACAACTTTTTGAGAATGAGTCATGATGCTCTATGTTGTGTCCTCTTCACAGAGATCGCAGACATCATCAATTCAAAGCATCTGAAAACGTTCAGGTTAGTGGATGGGAATTACATCCTTTAGCTCGAACTGAAGTTTCAATACATTGTGTTTTGCAATGAGCAGAGGCCCTAATTCTATTTCAAAGATTTGACAGAATATGATAGTGCAGAGGATGAAGTTCAAATAAAAAGCTCTAGCCTGCTGAGACAGTCTCGACAGTCCTTGAGTCTTTTCATCTACCTCCTTTAGATGCCTCCTCCATAAAGCACATTAAAAGAGATTTTGTATTCAACCATAGGATTAGCACGTTGGAGCTGTCGTGTCAAAATAAACTGATTCATTAACATGCTGTCTGATAACGGGATGTCATTTGGTGACTGATTGATTTTGCAGAGAGTGGACCGGCGATCTGAAGAAACTTTCAAACATTAAACTGCGGAAGGTGTCTAACAAAGGATTGGACAGAAAGAATGAAGAAGAGGAGAAAAATGAGGCGGGAGAGGATGATGAGGATGATGACCAGGGGGATGATACAGCACTGATGTCAGACTCAAATTGAGGCCCATGTAGTTGGCCCTGGCTCAATATCAAAGCTTCAGTCATCCATCTGGGTCAGCAGCCTGTAGAACTGTGTTTTACCTGTGGAACTGAACACCACCAGATCAGGCCTAGAGCTGTATTCATAGACTTTTATTAAACTGTAAAAAAGTTTGTGTGTGCATGCATGTGTCTTCCTGCTTCAATTGAAGCGTGCTGCTCCTCCCAATATTGTCCAGAAGATGGTGACAAAACACCAGTCAACTACAAGAACAACTGAAAATGAAGCAATCTGTCCCCCCTTGCTCTTTTATGTCCTGTTGCTCAGTGACTTCACACAAGCATAGTGAGGAGATCTACGGTCATTGTTTATTGCACAAATAAATGTGCATTGTATGTCACTTGAATACTCATTTTTATCTAATCAGAAAAGTTTTTGACATAGAAATGGAATTTTCTCATATTGTGGTTGATTGTTTTTGTGACGGGACAATGTGAACTGTTTCCCCCCCCAAAAAATACTCGTTAAGTGTAAACAACTGTGGCCATTAGTAGACTTAATGGTCAATCATACACACAGTGTAAATCCAAATGAAGACAACCACTGTTTACTCTAATGTACAAAACCCCAATATAAACGGCAACCATCAAAGTGATAATAACATAAATATATACAGTAAATACTGGTATCTTGCAGAGCAGGACCATATAAAGCTGCATACTGCCAAGTAAGAATGTTGTAACAACTGGGCTACTTGGGATTTGCTATTTTAGGGAACATTTATTTCTGCCCCTATGACGATACATTTCTTCAAATTTTTCCAACACATTCCATTTTATAGATGTGTCAGATTGAGCTACAGACACTGCTTAAATAACTCTAAATCGTTTCTGGTTATATCCGACTGATGTCTGAAGACCTGATTGTCCAGAAGGAACGTTAGGTAATAGCAGTATTAGCATCCATAGGGTGTTCACACGTTTGTTCCACTTCAATGCAATTTCAGAAAATGCATACAGTGATAAAACAACCTCAACATCACATAACTACAGCCTTTACAAGCTGTGCCTTCCCTCTCTGATGGCTTACTTTCCTTATCTTCTCCTCGCCTACTTTTTGTGCCACATTCTGGCTTGCCCTTCCATCCACTGCACCTTCACTCCCATATTTCCTCCTTTTTACCATTCATTTAATCACTGGAGGGCTAGAAAGGTTGTTTCATTTTGCATCCATCTGTTGTGTCTCAAGATCAGTAGTCACAGGAGACCAGAAGGAGAACACAACAAAACAGTCAACACCCAATGAGTCTTAATCACACCCGACTCACACCAGCTTTTGGTCAAACGTATTGCACTAGGTACTGTGTGAGCAGGGTGTAATTTAGGACTGCACTTATCTGAGGGAGGAGTATGGAGTTCAAATAAAGCCACATAGCATCGTAAACATAAAAATATGTATTGCAAACGAAAGTGAAGTGTTGTAAACAAGACCCCCCAAAAATGTAAATGAAACCAAAGTATTGTAAACAGAAGTGTAATATTGTAAACATAACAAATGTACTTGAAATAGTTAATTTGATGTTTGCAAGAAATGTATCACTTTGGGCTCTTGTTGCATTTACAATACTTATTTTTCTTTGCAATACTTATTTTTCTTTGTGTTTCACTTTGTGGCGTGGGGGGCGGGGTTAGAGGAGAGAGGCGTGTCGAGAGAGAAAGAGACGTGTGATGTTATCAGCATGAGCCAGAGACTAAATAACATCATGGTGGATAAAAGGCCTAATGCTGCTAATGCAGGATCTCAGGTATGTACAGTTGATTAGTTAGTTCACTAATTAGCTGTATAGATAAAGTATCTAGCTAACTTCGGTTTACAGTTTCAACCGTAGATTAAAAACATTGCACTGGTAGCTGATACAACCTACCCTCTAACCATTGATAAGTAGTGTTGCGCCCTTTCTTCTTGATTTAAACATCATGTGCTCCCAAACATTTATATATTTTTAAAAACATGGTGTATTATAAGGGATTGGGATGAAATGCTTAAGTGTGCTGTTATGTCACTTGTGTTCCAGAGGACACCACTGAGCACCAGCCTGGTGGAGAGCCCTTCCATCTAACTGTGCCCTATGTTATGTAAGGGCTTA
>OMOT01026398.1:0-10076 GCA_900312575.1 Acanthochaenus luetkenii | reverse complement strand
TGTTTTATATTGTAATATCGTGTGTGTGTGTGTGTGTGTGTGTGTGTGTGTGTGTGTTTGTGTGTGGTCAGACTTGGGTGGATTCTGAGCGTTTGCTTTTTGCCTGTCCAGAGGTCCTGATGAGTTGGTCATACTCTTGATTCATATACTGTATGCCAAGAGAGATTAGTCAAACCTTGCTAAAGGATTGAAAGTGCGGCACGGTGGCTTAGTGGCTAGCACTGGCTCCTCATAGCTAGAAGTTAATGGGTTCGAATCTCCGCCCCGGTCCTTTCTTTTTGGGGTTTGCATGTTCTCCCCATGTTTGCGTGTGTTTCCTCCGGGTCCTTCAGATTCCTCCCCCAGTCCAAAGACTTGCACATAGATGTGTTTGTGTGCAGTATATGATATGATGTAGTATGTACATGACGTAGTATATGATGTGAATGTATATTATGATGATGATGTAGTGTGTATATACATAAACATGATTAGATTAGAAAAATGTAATACATTCACTGGCTCACACTGGTTTGCCAGATACATCCATTGAGTCAACAGTTATTAGATGTTCTTTTATGGAAAAACATATCTGCATCCTACCCTGTCACTGTCTTGTCTCTTGATGCAGAGAAGGCTTTTCACACAGTAGAATGGAAGTGGTTTTGGCCCTGGGTTCATGAAATTGATTGATACGTTTATATTCTGGTTTGAGAGCTGCAGTACAAACTAATGGCATGCTTTTGCCATTCTTTAAGCCGTCTAGATCTACAAAACGAGGAGTTCCCTCTCTCACTTATTGTTGTAGGTTGCACTAGAGCACCTGGCAATTTCGATCAGAGCTAACGCAGGGATTCAGGGAATCTATAATGGGGGTGGGGAGAGTAGGGTTTTCTTGTGTGCGGACGATATTTTATTGATAATTCAATACCTTTTGTCATCAATCCCACCATTGAAGATTGAGGATTATGAAGAGGGGAGCTGCAACTTCATGTTAGGAACGCGGTCCTAATATTTTACGCTCAGTGGACTTTTGAATTTAAATGCACTGTGCTGATGAGCAATACAAACTTAACATGAATAACGTTCAAAAGGGAGGCTGAATGGTTGGAGAGTCTTATAACAGAGAGGTCACGGGTTCAAACCCCACGACAGCCAATATTGGCATCAAGAGCCATTTGTTCTGTTGAGCTCCCAGAAGCTGCTCACTAACTAAGTTGCTCTGGATAAATGTGTCAGCTAATTGTCTATATTATAAACTGTAGAAGGAGAGGAGCAGCTGTATGATAAAGTGTTGGTGAGTCACATAGTTGGCTAAGAGAAAAAGGGCGAAAAAAGTGATATTCTCATTAATAGTTGTAATTTAAAAAACAAATATGCAGGAAGTAATTGAAAAAAAAAGGATAATTCATTCATTGTTATCAAACTTAGTAAGGAGAATAATTGTCACTCTCCTGTCCTGTATGTGGGATTGGATTGGATTGGACTAAATGAAAAGCAGAGCCTTGCACTCCCCAAGCAGTCTGCCTTCCACCGTTCCACCTCAGATACCTCTGCTAACTGCAGGCCTGGACTGCACGGATAAGTCGGCACACGCACATTTTCATGCATTTTCTCTGTCATTCACAGCCACTCACTCATAGACACAACAACACACACACTCACATTTACACACACGTACCCAGTAATGGGGGAGCCATGAGATATTACACAGCACACTGTTTTTTGGAGGGCAAGCACACTCAGCGCCATTTCCCATTAGTCTGTACCTCCAGACGCCAACAGAGCCACTGTTCTCTCTGGTTTGGAGCTGCTTGATTGTAGAGCTGTACCTTGGACCAGTACAAACTTGAAAAACCTCAAGGTTCTTGTTATGTATGTCAGGAAAAAAGTGGAACATTATTACCATGGTAATTTCACCATTTTGCTGTTTTTCTCTAAAGATGACAGCCTCCAAAATTGGCATCAGTACCCATTCCCCAGTGCAAAGCTGACAAAGCATCCAAAAGTCAACATCTTATTTTAGTACTTGAGAAATCCTGGCTGCACATTGCACTGTTGGATAGACTGGCTATTTCACTTTGTTCCAGGCGGTGACCATCTTTGCGTACAAGCTCAATTTGACTTTTTCTCTTGCCTATTTCGAATTCTGTCAATATTGCAATGGTTTTGGTTGCTGGAGCAGAGCGGGGCACTTGCACTGTCTATATAAACTACCCTTTGCTTTTGAATATATACGACATTTGCTGCACTATTTTTCCAATCAGGACATACAGTATTTATGTACATTCTCTGCATATAAGACACATTACATGCTCTGAAAATGATAGTGATACTGTGAACAGACAATAATACACATTCAACAGAAATGACACATTGCCATTTGGCTATACATTCAGTTCCTCCATCTGGAGTTTTGATAAAGGGACAGCTAGTAATTCACATATCAAAATCTGCACATTCATATGTTATCTGCATCTGCAAAGTGAATATATTGACATGGTCTATAGTTTCTTACAACTCACATCTACATGCCAGGACACTTTCTGTATGTATGTGTGACCTTCTGTTGACTTGTAATACAACGCATATTTTGCACATTATGTATATTTGCTGTAAACTCGCATATCAGATTTCATACTGCATACATATTTTTTTATGTTTTTCCACTGATTTCATACTTCAAATATTTTATATTTGTAGTATATTTTCATATCATACATATACTGCACTCTGCACCCTTATAATACTGTAGCCATATGTGTTCCCATACTTCATACATTCTACCTGGTGTTTTCTATATTTTTGTTCATATTCAAAGAAATTCTCTGCTGTATCCCATTACTTTTTACCCAGTACAATTTCCCTACATAGATCATTGAAGTTTCATCTTCTCTTATAAGCGCTATAATATAAAAATGTAGTCAGTTTTATAAATAATTAATAATAATAAAGAGAATAACATCTGAATGGCAAGTCTAATACATAAGCTTCCATTGGATTTGGCATAGTCCAGGATATTAGACCACATATTCTGTAATATTTCATTTTCTATGTCTCCACTGGTTTCGAAAGGTCAAGCAGCGCTAAATATGTGCATTGCACTCCTTTCCAAGGACATGCCCATGCGAGTGTGCGTTCCCAAATTAAAACCAAGAGCATGTTTTGTCAGCGTGGATTTCATGGCCATCATTATAACCTCCTGATCACAGCTATCTAATACCGTTTCCCTGAGATTTCATTACTAAGCGCCGTTGAATTACCCCCCATCCCCAAGAAACTCATTTGGAGAGTTAATGTGAGGCCAAGCGGTTATTTGGATGCAATGCTATTAGTTCTGTGTAAATGGGAGCTCAGGAGTGTCAGTACACTTTTCTCCCAGATAAGGAATAGAGCTGTAGAGGGAAAGAGAAACAGAGATAGAGAGAGAGGGAGGGTGGGGGGTGGCAGAGGGAGACAAATATTCATTTTTACTTTAATTAATGGTGTGTGAGAAACTGTGGACCTTTGTAAATGTCAGCCTCTGTCCTCGGATCAGTTTTGTGTGGAGAACGCCTGGGGTTAGACTGCCTAGGCAATGAGGAAGAGGAGGGCACTGCAGAGGAACCCGAGTCTTCTAGAAATGTCACCGTGTCTAAGAACATAACTTTGCTTAGGATACATTTTTATATTGTTCAGAAATATTGCTGCCTGTGCTTTTAACAACGAGGGTTGTCACAAAGAGCTTTATAGAAAACAAAGGGCACAAAAACATTAGATTAAGGATAGTAAAAGCAAGAGGATTTCTAAATGTATTTGTTTGTGAGTTACTGTCTGAGTTTGATGCAATGTAGTGTTGCACCCTCTTTTATTTTTGTATTTTTTTCTGTACATTTTCTTTGAAACCTCAGGTATATCAAATATTTTGTTATGTTGTGTACTAAAACTAATAAGTTGTATTAGGAAAAGTCTTTGATATTGATTGACCCAGAGGTTGACTGCGTAATTTGTGGCGAACAACACGTTTACTGTCTCCTTGATTCTATTCAGCATCTTTGCGGTAAAGCGTAACATTGGATGTCTTGTTGTTGTCTGCCACCGTGTGCACGCTCATGTTTGTCTCTGTGTGTGGGGGCTCAGATGAGCTTGTTCACTGCATGTGTGTGTATGAGTAATAACGTATCCCCATTAAGATCCCCATCTTGCAATATGAAGAGACGGGCACCTCCTCTGATGAATTCCATACTTTCCTCTCATTTATCAAGACAAAAGCTCCTCATTTTCTTCCCGAGAACTTCATTCCCAAACTTGGCTTGCATTGAGCAGAGCCTCATAGGGCCTTACAGCTTCCCTGATGGATGGCACTGTAGTCCATAGTGTTAAAAGTGAGACAAGCCCTCCCCCAGTAAACAACTTTTGTTAATCACCCCGTTGATTGAGTGCTGCGCCTGATGTGGCATATGAATCTATTGGTGACAAAACAAGAGGGGAAGAGAAAAAAAAGCGAGGAGAAACAGTGGAGTTAATATGGTGGAAGTAATTATGTACCCCACCCCACCCCCCTATTCATTCTCACATCCTTCCTTGCTTGCTCTCCATCCACCTACATGCTCTCCATCATCGACAACCAAAGTTCAGTTTGCGGCTAACTTGCGTGGGCTTCTGTGCTGAATTATTGTGGTGTTTCGATTTTGAAGCCGCTTGGTATGTCATTGGGTAGATGAAAAGTGTGTGTGTGTGCGTGCGCGCGCACATGTTGTGCAGAAGGACTGAGTTGTGTTCTCCCACCGTTGATCAACGCACAGTAGCAGACGTTTGCCCGCCACCTTTGCCAGTAAGTTAAATGCTTCAATACACAGAAGAAGTACAAGCAAAGCAGTTTTTGTACTTGGGTTGCTTCTGGCTGCGTTTTTCCAAGGTTTCTGAACTCGTCATTGGACTGGCATTGACTGGTATAGATTTGGCACAAGGATAGGGCCGACTGACTGGAACTATGAACTGTTGAGGGCAAAGAGAGGATTAACCTGTATTGATGTTAATGACACCAGAATTTCACCCATGATCACTGCCTCTAGATGAACTTGGTAGAATGGATGGATGGATAGATTCCTAAACTTTATATATATTGTATAATGTATGTTTTCACTTTTCAGTATCAGAAGGAGAGGTTTGAGTATTGAAATTACTATCTTCAGCACCCACGCCTGCATATTGAAAGTTTTGAACCAATCAGACTTATCCCTTTTCATCCTCCAATCCCATCCATACTCCCACGGCGGTTTTTCCCACCACCCCGCTCTTCTCCCTAGTTTTCTTGCTTATTAAAGGGTAAGGTGGGACACCATGGCCAACTTTGGTCTCCACGTTCTTAGACTGACATTTGTCTGTTGCAAACTAGCCTACAACTTAATTCAGCCTAGCACTTAAATTCATGTTGATCTGAAAACAGTCTGTCCTGCTCAAGTGTCCTTGAGCAAATCACTGAACCCCTACCAGTAATTTATCTGAGCCTGCACTGAAAAGAGAATTTCCTCTGGGAAATAAGCTAACGGGGATCAATGAGTTACTTAATTAGTAATTATTCAACAACTTAACAACCAGTCTAACCAGTTCTGCTACGTGTTAATCTGCATCGCAGTCATACCTCTCTCTGTGCTGGGCTTTTAACAGGCCAACCTTTTTCTAGCCAACTTGGCTGTGCCACCCTGTGTCAGCTCTTACTTCCACATGCTACAGTGCCTCACTCCTACATTAGTACCCACTGTTTGCCAGAGTGCCCATTTGGTGTAATTATACCAGCTACAGCAAGCTAATAGCCCTGACAGAGCAGTGCCTAGTACCATTACACCTCAGGGTGCTGCAAAACACCATTACCACCACCAGCTACCTAGAGTGTTTGTGCATGTAGGTGTGTGTGTGCACACAACTGCATCTCTGTGTGTGTGTGTGTGTGTTGGAGGAGGAATCATACATGTCAAAGAAACACTACAATTGACCATTGCCATTTTAAGCTACGGACATGTGTGTCTGTGGGTGTATTTGTGCGCACTTAAGACAACCCCCCACACCTGTCATCTATCCCCCATTAATTGCCCCTGGCGCTGTAGCTGACACCATAGGGACAGACAGCGAGACACTTCACAAGCCTTGGGCACTCTCATTGTACTCGCATCACTTAGCACTGTCTCATACTGCCAGCAAATAGCCTATTTGGTTCACAGGTAGAGTGGGCTTTGGTTTTGTGTGTGTTCAAGTTCATTTATTTATATAGCCCTTTATCACAAGCATGTCTGTCTCAAAGGACTTTGTTCATGTGTTCGTGTTTAACAGAAGCCACCAGCATTGCTGATAGCCTCAGTCAATGTTAATGGTCTTTCCAGTAGCATTTCTCTCTGACTCTTTCAGATGCTGGTGGTTCTGTGTAACTGAGAGTCTCATCCAACTCATTCCCCGTCACCTTGGTAGCAATATGACTTAACACTGCCAGGGGTTCAATTCCCTGTGTAGCTCAATGGGTACAGCATGGCACTAACACTGCATTGGTTAGGGCATTTTATTTCCCTAAGACCACCCACATTTAGTGTGTGCACTCATAATACTGTAAGGTGCTTCAATAAGTACCAATTGGTATCTATATGTGCGGTGGTGTTGGTCTTAATTAAAACGGTTCGATTGATACCCTGGACCTTCTTGGAAAAGCTAGGTCGGGGAAGTAGATAAGAATGCTATCACCTCCCTCACCAACTACTTTCAATGTGCCCTTGAGCAAAACATTATCCTCAACCGCTCCAGTGGACCTGCTCAGTGGCCAACAGTAGACTGGTCCAGCCTCCAACTGTGAATGCGTGGCTGTATAAATGTGAAGCAGAGCTGGGGGGAAAAGTGTACAAAATCAACTCACCCTGGTTAGATGAAGGTTAGTAAATAAATATACACATAGCAAGTTAATTTCAGCTGGCAGTGGCCCTGGCTGTCTCTGTAACGATTGTTATCCCATTCTCCTCTCAAGAAAGAGCGTTAGCACTGACTCTATTGACACTCTTTCCCCTCAGTATCAATAGCCGTTAAACACTTTAAGCCTTGCCAGGCGTGGGAGATGGAGAGCTAATTGCCTTTTTTTGTGGCCTACTGTATACAGTAATGGTGGATCAATGTGTTTGTTAGTATGGTGGGATAAATGGATATCCATGCCTGAATAACCACAAGCACCCACACACATAACAAGCCTAGCTACATAAATATCACACATGCACATGCCGGCACAAGCGCCTTACTGTATCATATCTTTAATTCCCTTTCTGTCTTATAGCACAGACACACACGCCATAACAGACATGCATGGATTAATATGCATCACACATATATACATGGTCTCTCTTGCGTACTTTCAATTGCGATTTTTCTTTGTCCTCTTTTTCACACACCGCCATCACCACCCCCACACACATACACACAGCATGCTAAACATACATTGGATCTCATGGAATGCATGCAGCTCTTCTTTCTCTCTCACACACACACAGACTCGGTGCCTCTCAGTGTGAAGTGTTGCCACCTGTGTGGAGTGGAGTCAGTGCAGCATTTCCCCCTGACGGCTAGATATATGTAATTAAACCATATTAAAGTCATTAGCCCAACAGAACTGATAGCCAGCAGATGGTTACAACATAGAAATATGCTCTTAATGGCGCTTCTCAGTCACTATGGGTGTGTACTTGTGTGGTTGAGCATGCGTGAGTGCACTTGTGTGCGCTTGTTGTGTGTGTTTGTGTGTCCGTGTTTGTTTGTGTGTGTTGCCTAACGGCGTGATGTCTCACAGCAGCACTTGATTAGATGGCGTTTGGTCTTTCTCCTGTAGCATAGCAATTAGCGCCTATCATTGATTTATAAAGATACGGTAGCACATGGTACATTTCCCTCCCACCACTTATCCAGTGACTGCATGCCATTTCTGTGCTGCTGGTACTGTCGGAAGGCCAGTATAGCCCACGAGGAAAAGGTAGTATATCTCCGGTGAAAGATGGGTAGCAATTCAGCTATTCTGACTGAAGGGGGGAGCTCGTTCCACCATTGTGGTGCCAGGAATGAGAAGAGTCGAGCTTGTGATGAGAGACTTCTGAGTCTACGTAGCGATGGGGGTCTAGGAGACCTGCAAGGGTGGAGGAGCGGATTGTAGCCATGATACAGTGTTGTTATTGTATAGGGAAGCTTGCCCTCCTCTGAAAGAGCCTGGAGTATTGAAGTAGGGGAGTATGTGGTGTTTAGTCCCAGGCATCCAGGACCTTTGGGGTGGTGCATCGATATCACTGCAGCATGTCAAAGGCCTGATGGGAGCACACACACACACACACACACACACACACACACATAAATGCATATACATACACAAACATACACACACACACAGTCATTTATACATATATGAATTTAGCATTTGACGGCTGACAGACCCATTAACTATACATGAGCGAATCACCTGCAGTCTGACACATGGAATTTTTATGATGGCTATTTTTTTTAGCATTATTTATTTTCTCTTGTACCTGCTCTCTCTGAGTTCTATTTAAATGGACCATTAGCTATGGGTGATTTGTATTCAGCCCAACTCTCCTGATAGCAGAATGTCTGGAGTTTGATGGCATTAATAATGTTATTGTTATCTCACTTTCTTTTGGTATCTGATTGTTTTCACATGGGGAGACAGACAGACAGACACACACACACACACACACACCACACGCACCCACTCACTAATTTGCAGTCTGTCAGTTGTTAGCATGGGGGGGGAGAGAGACACTTTAGTGAATACAGATGAGAGAGAAAGGCAGGCAGAATTCTGATCACGCTCTCTTTCTCTCTCCCTCCTCCCTTCCCTCCGAGTAAAAATACTTCAGTGTGTGTGTTTCTGAACCGAGGGGGAAGTCAGTGGGTCAACCCTTCAAAGTCAAGTTTCAGGTCATCTTTTTAAAGGAGCATCCTTGGTTATAACGTTGTGTCTTAACTATAGAATTAAGGAGCCACTGGAGTTTGATGGTGGTTATGCATCACAAAGTCTTAAAGGGATCATTTAAGAAGCCTATCTGACTGATTGTGAAGACTCTCCAGTCCACCTGAAAAGCACTTGACTACGTTATGTGTTTAGTCTTTTAAGATAAGCTGTTGGTATTTTTGACCAATGCTCGTGTGAATCAACGTAGCTAAAGCGGTTTCCTTGAAGAAACATCAAATGCAGTACACTCCAAACAGATGCCTGTTTACAACATGATTAGATAGAATTAGATGGCACTTTTCAAATCAATTGTTTTCAACCCAATTGATGTGCACCACAGTTAACTTCCAAATGCAAATAACTACTTCCAGTATCTTAATAACGAAAAACACAAGTGCTTTTTGGATGAGCTGTTCAGTACAAAGCATGCATTTGCAAAAACGTATTTTTCTATTAATTTTTACAGATACTACAATAGGGTTTCAACAGGTTTCAAGGGCCCAAGGCTCATGAAACTCACTCAACACATCACCAGCTACTAAAGAAAAACAACACATTTTTTATCCGATAACAGCGATAGACAGAGGTAGGAAAAACTCAGACGGCTGCAGTCTGATCTGTCAGATTTGGCCGCGGCGGCAGCTTTTGAGCTTAATTAGTTGAATACATTTTGTACTTTTCCAGCCTGGCTTGGAATACAAATGCCTTTTGTTGAAAAGACATTGGTGTCTTCTCACTGGCTCATTAAAAATGAGTGAGGAAGGGAGAAAAAAATGAATGGAGCCAAGCACCTTCAATTTGATACATAGCAGAGTAGAATAATACAAAGTTCAGTGCTATAGTAAATATCCACGAGGGGAGAAGATCATATGACATTGCCGTAGCACTGAAACACGGTACTAAATACGACGTTAAGGACACGGTTACACCACAGACTCATTAGTGTTAGTATAGTTTTCGTAGCAGGGTCACATCCTTTCAAAGTGCATCAGTGTAGACGCAGGAAGACCCACTGTGATTTGTTCTTCCATGTGATTATCAACATCATGATTGGTTGTAGAGCCTGTTGTCACAGCAATGATTGTGGCCTTGACGCTGTTACTGAAAGCTCCCGAGACACTGATCCACA